>JASDQU010027809.1:0-21922 GCA_032191745.1 Picea mariana | reverse complement strand
TGCACTCCCTTCAAACCAAAATTCGTGTGAATGCGAGCTCGAAACCACGAGCTTATCCATTCCAAGCATTGTTTTTTTAAAACTTTCTTCTTCTGCTCCTATTCTTCTACATGGGACCGTATTCAAACATCTGAGGGATTATTTACTTCTAGCCCCTTTAGCTTCTTTACATTATCATGTGACCGGTGCTGGAACCATGTTCTTTGGTACTTCGTTATTTGAGACTTGATGCCTTTGCATTTATTATTCAATCCTCCCGGAGTACATTTTGTCGATGTGTGTATACTGTATTCACTAATAGAGAAGACGATCTATATTTAATCTTTCAGTGGATGGATGATCGTGGATTATCCATAGGATTCAAACAAATTGACGGTCAGGACTTAATCTACATTTGAGTAGACGATTCACGTTCACTTCGGGACTTCGACGTTTTGGGATTTCGGCCTTTGCAGTCTTTTAACTCTTCCGGAGCAAATTCTGTCGAAGGGTGTATCAACACTCCCTGCTTGATAACCTTCACATGTCTAAGAGCTAGGACCGTAGACTTAGGCACAATGGAGCTCCCACTCTCTAGGTATTCGACTCTTTGTGACTCCAGGAATCTGGGCTACTCGAACTCTGAAGTAGTTCAATCCCTCTAGAGTCTTTACCTACAAAATAAGTCATAAAGTTGTGGTGACCGCTTGCTGTTATTTGTTAATACACCTTACACTATCCTTCCACTATACTCGATCAAACTATCGAAAGATATTTCGGTGGATCTTAGATCAACGACTAACATCAATTCGTGACTTCGGACTTCGGTGCTTCATGTAAACTTACATATTTCAGACTTCTTTTCACTAGAGTAGTCAGCACTAGAGTTGACCACCTTCTTTCCTTTAGTGTGATATGACGGTTCAACATTTACATTCCATATCGATGGTTAATGCTTAAATTTAGATCAAATCTTGATCTAATGCCTGGGAAACCATCCAAATATCCTTCCTAATCGATGGTAGGTGTTATTTCGTGACTTCAAGATTTTGTGGATTATTATTTGTTTCCAGTAATCCCCGAAGTAGTGCAGCTCCAGAGTACCAAAGATTTATATCTCCTTCTTGATCCAATGACTGAGAACTGAACTGAATTATCTCCACGAGATTTTACGGACGACATTTACTTCATGATTTATTAGGTTTCAAGACTTTGTATCTTATGGTGTCCGCTTATCCTCTCCTTCCACTTGATTTTATGTGACGATTATGATAGATCGTGAACTAATCTAATGGTTGTTGTAACTTGATCCTTTACAAGGAATTCGTTTTTGTAGGGTTGGACTTCTACGTGACCTGCTATGTTATTTCTCCTGAGCTTTGATCTCATCACCTGCAATTCGCTGACATTAATGACAATATCATACCATTGTATCCAACATTTCCCCCCTTTGGCATTGATGGAAACCTTTTCTTTGAAATATTTCTATTGTTTATCATTTTTCTCCCCCTTTGACAACAATGACATAAGGGATCTTTCTTTCCTCCCCCTGTGGTGAATCTCCCCCTATCCATGCACACCTTTTATTATGATGTGACTTTTATGGTTTTAATGAGGTATGTGAATTACTCCCAATTTATGTCGAATATTTTCAAAGGTACTCATGGGAAAAGGTTTTGTGAATATGTCTGCAATTTGTTCTTTGGTATCCACATACATTATTTTAACCACTCTTTGAGTAACCTTATATCTTAAGAAGTGGTATTTAATTGGGATGTGTTTGGTTTTATAATGCATTATTGGATTTTTAGAGATACTTATGGCACTAGTTTTATCACAATTAATAGTAATGAGATCATCATATCTTATTTGTAAATCTTCTAAAGTTTGCTTCATCTAAAGAACTTGTGTGCAACTGGATGCAACAACAATGTATTATTCCTCTGTTGTGGATGCTTGTTTCTTACTTATCCATGCTACCTGAAATTTTCCTAGAAAAAATGCTCCTCCACTGGTGCTTTTCCTATCATATATACTACCGGCCTAATCTGCATCAGTGTATGCAGTTAGATTGAAGTCTTTATCTTTTGGATACCATAATCCAAGTTCTAAGGTTCCTTTAAGATATCTGAATAATCTCTTTACTACTTTTAAGTGAGTTTCTTTAGGTGTGGATTGAAATCTCCCCACGAGTCCTACAACCTGCATGATGTCAGGTCTCGTTGTTGTTCAATAGAGCAGACTTCCAACCATTGATATGTACATCATTTGGTCCACTTTTGGTGAGCCATCTTCTAGGATTAGTTTACATCCAGTGACCATGGGAGTACTCACAGGTTTACTGTCTTCCATTTGGAACTTCTTTATCATTTCCTTGACATATTTGTCTTGGGAAATGAATATTTTGTTTTCTATTTGGGTTACTTGTAAACCTAAGGAGAAGGACATTTCTCCCAGCATAGACATTTCAAATTCTTCTTGCATTTTGGTTGCAAACTTTTTGCTCAGTATAGTAAGATTACTTCCAAATATGATGTCATCTACATATACCACCACAATAATCATGTTTTGATCTTGAAATTTATGTAGAAGTTGTTGTCAATAGTCCCTCTCTTATATCCTTATTTTTGCAGGTATTGGTCAAGCCTTGAGAACCATGCTCTAGGGGCTTGTTTAAGACTATACATGGCCTTTTTTATCTTGCACACATAATACTAATTTTTTGTTAACATGAATCCTTTTGGTTTCTCAACATAGACTTGTTCTTCTAGTGTTCCATTAAGGAATACTGACTTGACATCCATCTGATAGATTTTGAAATTTCTGAAGCATGCAAATGCCAGGAAAATTTTGATGGCCTCAAGTCTTTCTATTGGGGCAAAAGTCTCTTCAAAATCAATACCTTCCACTTGAGAATATCCCTTGCATACTATTTTGGATTTGTTTTTATGATCTGCCCATTTTCATTGAGTTTGTTCTTGAATATCCACTTAGTTCCTACCACATTCTAGTCCTTGGGTCTTGGAACTAATTTCCAAGTCTAGTTCTTCTCTATTTGGTCTAGTTCTTCATCCATTGCTTTTATCCAATCTTTACTTTTTACAGCTTCTTTAAATGACTTAGGTTCTATCAGGGATAACATTGCTTGTTCCAAGTTAAATGCGAGTTTCCTTCTTATTTCCACTCCTACATTTTTATCTGCAATAATCTGACGTTCAAGATGATTCTTTTGAACCCTTTTTGATGCGGCTTTTGTCAAGGGTGTTTCTTCGTCATCTTCATCATAAGTGCGGGGTTCATTTTCTAGAGTTTTAATCCGGATTTAGGAGATGAATGAACTGATTAATAGATTGAATATAATAAACATGGAGATATGAAGAATAACATAGATATCAAGTGAACAATATCTTCTATTGAATAATGAAATAGGCTGAAACTGTAAAACTGCAGAACTAAAACACTTGCTCAAATGGTGGTAGCTATCTCTGAGAAGAGATGTGGCTGCTACACACATCCATATAAGAAGAATGAATTACAATGAGGCTCTAGAGGCATTTTTGATATTACTCATGAATTCAAAAACCCTAGACATCCAAAAACCTAACCCTAGGAGGTGAAACATTAAAAGTCATGTGGGCCCCTATGGGTAAGTTGGTACCTCAACTTCCCGGGGTCATAACTTTTGCATACGACCTCTGTTTTAGGTGCATGATAGCCCGTTGGAAAGGTATTTCAGAGAAATACACATTCCACCTTCAAACTCTAACTTTGTCTATAGGTTGACTGTGGCGAGCCAAAAAAACATTTTTTAGGCCTCCAAAACGACCCTGGAAGTACACCGAGATGTGATGACATGAAAACATACAAAATAATCCAGTTGGATTAGGTGAGAGACCACCAATATCCACCTGGAAGATGTGTAGGGATTTAGACAGCCCCAGAAGTGTAGAACCCACAATTACAAAGAAGTACAAAAGAATGTGCTGACTAAAAATGGACAAAAGGAGCCAGTTGGAATAGGTGGGTGGCCACCAATAGCAATCTGAATAAAGTTTCTTCATAAACTTCTTCATTCTAATATTCTCCATCACTTTTATCATCATATGTTGATACGTTTTAGGGTATTACTTGTCTTAACTTTAGATCATCTATCCTTACATTGGAACTTTCCACCATTTTATGTAGTCTTAGGTTATAACATCTATAAGCCTTTTTGTTAGGTGAATATCCTATAAATATGCATTCATCTGATCTTGGGTCAAATTTCCCTAGATTATTCTCATCATTTTTGATGTAACACTTACTTCCAAAAACTCTGAAGTGTTTCACTGATGATGACCTACCAAACCATATTTCATAAGGTGTTTTGTCATGGTTAGGTCTCAATTGTGCTCGATTGAGTATGTGAAATGTTGTGTATATTGCATCTCCAAAAATTATCTAGAAGTTTAGCTTCATTCAACATGGTTCTTGCAACTTCTTGGAAATTTTATTCTTCATTTCAACCACTCCATTATGTTGAGGAGTCCTGGGAGCTGAAAATTGTCTTTTGATTCAATCATCTTCGCAAAGCTTAATGGACTCTTTAGAGGTGAATTCTGCTCCATTGTATGATCTCAGACATTTCATTTTGATATTGGTTTCATTTTCTACAAAGGCTTTGTATGCCTTAATTTTTTCAAAGGCTTCTGATTTTTCTTTTAAAAAGTATACCGAGGTCATTCTTGTGTAATCATCAATGATCAACATAAAATAATGTTCACCATAAATAATTTTAGTTCTGGTAGGTCCACATATATCTATGTGAATAAGTTCTAATGGTTTTGTTGTGGAATGCTCTTTTGTTTTGAAACTAAATCATGCTTGCGTCCTTATTTGACAATGTTTACAAATAGAATTTGAAGGCATAATAACTTTTGGCAAATCCCTTAATACCTCCTTCTTGTTGGCTTTGATTAAGTTGTCAAAGATTAAATGTCCAACCTTCTATGCCATATCTAGCTTTCATCTTCTTGACTTAAAAAACATTTTTCTCATTCATCTACATCAAGGATGTACACATTGCTAGATGTTCTTGGTGAAACTGCTACTAGCTTTCCAGTATCCTTTTTTCTGATATCACATCTGTGAGAATCAAAGGTAAGTATGTGACTCTGATCACATGTTTGACTTACACTTAGAATACTAGGCTTGATATTTTATACCAGAAGTACATCATTTGCTTTGGTCTTGTTATTCCTTAAACTGATAGTGCCTTTTCCAAGTATTTTGGCTGACATGCTATCTCCAAAGGTTACTTTTCATTTTCCTTTCTTTTTTAACTTGAGAAATTTTCTTTGATCTCCATTCATGTGTTTGGAACATCCACAGTCTATATACCACTGACATCCTTGGTTTCTCGCATATAGGGCTACATTGCACTCTGTTTTCTTTATTTTCTTTTTCTTCCATACTTTTTTTATTGTTGGGAATATTTATCCTTTTGTCATATTTTGACAATCTACATTTACTAGCTTCATGACCATGTTATTGCATTTATAACATTCAACATTGTAGTCTTGTAAGGGAGAGAAGCAGTTATAATTTCTTCTTTTTGCATTATTCTTATCATTTTCATATCTTTGAACATTTCTTGGATTGTACTTTATAAAAGCTTTACAATGTATTGCTTTATGTCCAAATTTTTTGCAGGAATAGTAATAACCAAGGAAGATATATTGATTTATGTTAGAGAGATTCCTTCCGATGATTCTATTCTTCTCCTCAACTATTTATTTAGTAGGAAGTGCATATTTCTGTTTATTTGGGATAGTTTTCAATGGTATTGTTTTGTCTTATTTTCTTTTCTTCTTATGGAGTTCTTAAGAACATATGCATAGTTGATTTTGCCATTCTCATTACTTATAGAGGGATCATATCCTAGTCCTATCTTATCATTTGATGATCTCTGACTGCTAAGAATGTTGTTCAATATTTTTGAGTCATTTTCAAACTTAGAGTGAATATCTTCTTTTTCTAGTTTTGTTTTTAGTTGAACTATTTCATCCTCCAATATCTTACATATTTGTTGTTTTTCATTGAGTTCTTTATTCAATATTTCTTCTTTTCTTTTGTTTTCTTGGAGTTGAGTTTTTAACTTAATAATTAATTTTTCTAACTCACTAATGGTTTTGGAAACCTCATTTTCTCTTCATTTAGTGGCTTCTTCAATCTTTAGAAGTTGTTCCCTTAGTAACTTGTTTTTCTTTTTAGATTTTATTAGTTCTTCAATTGCACATATGAATTATTCCTCAAGGTTCACTTCTTTTTCATCTTCTGAATGATTATCATCTTGAGTTTTCATTCCCATAAATAGAAGCTCTGGCTCCTCTTCTTCACTTTCTTCAGATGAGCTACTGTCTTCCTGGGTAAAGAAATTTGTCTTCTTCTTGTAGAACTTCCTTTTATCTTTGGTTTTTCTTTTCTTATGATCTTTGAAGGTTCTTTCATCATCACTTTCCTCCTTATTAGGATAGGGACATTTATTGGAAAATTTTCCAATTTTTCCACAATTGAAACATATTAGAGGAATATTTCCTTTGTATTTATGAGTCCCTTTCTTGAGTTTCTTCATGAAGTTGGAAATTTCTTCATCATATATATCTGATAACTATTCATTGGTCTTTTTCTCCTGCGTCATATTTGTTTTAAATGCCTTAAAGGTTGTTTCTCCTTTTGATGTTTTTTCGTTCCCTGTTCTCATCTCATAAGATGTAAGAATTCCATGGAGTTGATCTACTGTGAGTTTTTCAAGTTCTGGTCTATCTTCATTTGTGGAAATATTGGCATCATATCTCATAGGTAATGACCTTAAGATCATTTGTACAATAGGTTTATCTATAAGTTCTTCTCATGCTTCTCTGATTGAGTTAACTACCTCATCTACCCTATGAAGGTATTCAACAATGTTCTTTTGTTCTTTCATCTTCAAATTTTCAAACTGAGCTCTGAAGGTTTGGAGTTTGCCTTCCTTGACTTTGCTATATCCTTCATATACAACCTCCAGTTTTTCCCAGATCTCCTTATATTAATTACAATGAATTACCTTCACAAATACAGGATTTGTTAATCCTCCTAGAATGACATTGAATAATCTTGAGTTGTAATTGCAAATCTTCTTTCCTACAGTATCTATGGGTGGAGTAGTTGGTGCAATGTAACCATCTACAACATATTTCCAAACATCAAAACCAAGAGCCAAAAAGTAGTTTTTCATTCTTATTTTCCAGATAGCATAACCACCTCCGTTAAACAATGGTGCTTTGTTGGAAGACATTCCCTCTTGTTGTTCCATTTATTTCAGGATCTACCTTCCATTTATTAGGCTTTGCTGAAGGTACTCACTCTGATACCAATTGTTGGAATACTGAGAGGGGGGGGGGTGAATTAGTATTACCTTTTTAAAAAATTAGTAATTACTTTGTTATTTTATTAATCATCACAATAGATTATCAATGGAATTGTATTTAAAATCAATTATATAAATATAATTAACAAGAATTACAAGGCTTTACAAAGAGTAGTTTGATATTGAAGGACACCAATCCTCTTTAGAGAACCAACTCTTGAAGACACAAATCCCCTTATTCAGGGCACCGAACCTAGGAAGCACCAACTCCCTTATCTTTAGGGAACCAACCCGAGGAAGCACCAACTCCCTTGTTTTCACATTTTACATAGTAAAGGATGTGAATCCTTCCTTTCTCCTCCCTTCCACCCTCACTGCACAAGTATCATCAATTTTTCTTCTTGGACTCTGCTTCTGCTTTTGATCTTTTGATCTGGACTACATAGACACCTTCTTCTCACCATTATTTCTTGTTTATATAGTCTTCCAACTGGTGTGAATTTGAACCATTGTGTCTTTTAACAATGAACCATTGTACCCTTTCATTTAAATGATAATATTAAACTTTAAATAATACCATTTTTCCTTTTTATTCTTTATTCATAATGCTATTGTTTTAATTCTTCTCTAATTATGACTCTATATCGGTTCATTAGTCTACATATCTCAGATTGTTGTGAATTTGATTCTTAATCAATAGGTTCTCCCTTCAAAACAAAATTTGTGTGAACACGAGCATGAAACCACGAGCTTATCCATTCCAAGAATTGTTCTGTTAGCACTTTATTCTTCTGCCCCTATTCTTCTACATGGGACCATATTCAAACGTCTGAGGGATTATTTACTTCTAGCCCCTTTAGCTTCTTTAGATTATCACATGAATGGTGTTGGAACTAGGTTCTCTGGTACTTCGTCCTTTTATACTTCCGGCCTTTGCATTTATTCAATCCTCTCGAAGTACATTTCACCGAAGTGCATATACTGTATTCAATAATAGATCGGACGATAAATATTTAATCTTTCGTTGGATGGATGATCTTGGCTTATCCATAGTCTTCAAACAAATTGACAATCAAGACTTAATCTATAGTTGAGTGGATGATTCTTGTTCACTTCAGGAATTCAACATTTTGGGACTCTGACCTTTGTAGTCTTCCAACTTTTCCAGAGAAAATTCCAATGAAGGGTGTATCAACACTCCCTGCTTGATAACCTTCACATCTCCAGAAGCTAGGACCGTATAATTAGGCACAACAGAGCTCTCGCTCTCTAGGTATTCGAATATTCATGACCTTGGGACTCCGGGTTACTCAAACTTTGAAGTATTTCAATCCCTCTGGAGTGTTTACCTACCGAATAATTCATAAATATATAGTGACCACTTATTGTCAGTTGCTAGTACACCTTATGTTATCCTTCCACTATAATCAATCGAACGATCAAAAGATATTTCGGTGGATCTTAGATCAATGGCTAACATCAATTCATGACTTCAGCCTTCAGTGCTTCGTGAAAACTTACATGTTTCAAACTAGTTTTCGTCAGAGTGGTCAGTGACGGAGTTTAACACCTTATTTCCTTTAGTGTTAGCTAACAATTTAACATTTCCATTCCAGATCAAAGGTCAATTCTTAACTCTAGATAAAATCTTGATCTAATGACTAGGAAACCATCCGAAGCTCCTTCCTAATCGACGGTAGGCATTATTTCATGACTTCGGGATTTCATGGATTCTTACTTGTTTCCAGTAATCTCCGAAGTGGTGAAGCTTCAGAGTACCAAATCTTTCTATCTCCTACTTGGTCCAATGACAGAGAACCGACTCAGATTTTCTCCGTGAGATTTGATGGCAGGCATTTACTTCATGATTTCAGAGGTTTCAAGACTTCATGTCTTATGGGGTTTGATTATCCTGTCCTTCCACTTGATTCTATCTGATGATCAGGATAGATCCATAACTAATCTAACAGTTGTTGTAATTCAATCCTTTACAAGGGATTCTTCTATGTAGGGTCATGTTTCTACGCGACCTACTACGTTATTTCTCATGAGGTTTGATCTCATCACCTGCACTCTATTGACATCAATGAAAATATCATACCACTGTATCCAAAAAGATGAATTATACATGGATTGTGTGTCATTTTGCATACACAATTGTATCATATGACATGGGAGAAAATATATGGTATCAGAGTTTGCTTGTGTTTATTATGTTGAATTGGTGGGAAATTGAGGAAATTTCCAAGTACCCCACCATCCCAGTAGGAATAGGGGTGGTTGAGTGCGTCATATATTGGTATTAGAGCTATGGTCACATCATTGGGGTTGATCAGAGTGTGGACTAGAAATTGTAGAGCAAATTTTATAGTGTGTATGTGAATCACCTGACATAAGTTCCCTAAGGAAAAAAATAAGGAAATAGTTTGAAACTTAGTAATTGGGGAAAATTTGGTGAAAATCCCCAAATTGAATATTTTCCAAGCATGTCGAAGCATGAATTTAAATAAATTAGTAGTTACAGTGTTGACCTACTAGAAATTTGTGAAAATCGAGTGAAAATGGGAAGAATTGGGAAAAAGCCCCAATTTCTTGTTAAAATCCATGAAAAAATAGCGCGGGGGAGGTTGAATTTGTACGTGAAAATATCAAATTTGTTTTTGAGGAGCTCAAACTAGATATTCCATGGTGATTGAAATAATTTTTTTGAAAAATTCAAAAATTATGAAAATTTTGGAAATTTTGAGAAAATTGGAAATTTTGGTAAATTTTCATACATGGTGATGTGTACTACCATGGTGGAAAAGGTAGGGGTCAAATGCTCATGTGGTGGGGTTTATATAGGTATATCTAAGGGTTGTGGTGCACAGGTGGAAAGCCTGCAAGTGATGTGAGTCGTTGCGACAGGTAAGTGATTTATAAGAAAAAGGTGATGCAATTTTCAAATGCTTCATTTGGACCCATAAGCAATGAATGGGTGTCACATGTCACCAAGGTAGTAAGTGGTTAGAGGATCTTGAGGTAAATAAAATTGGGCTCAAGTTAGTAATGGCATGTAATTTCTATGCGGCATCAATCTTAGATCGACGATCATAGATGTGTGTATCAATTGGGGGGTGTGGAGGGTGGGGCCCCACCCATCATTGTACCCAATGCAAAGGTTCTAGGTGGAGGTGTCAGTGGAGGTGGGAGCCCCCTATCCCATTGAAGGTCAAGACCATGCCAAGTGGATCATCAGGTATAGGTGGGGGTTGAAAAAAAAAAAACTAAATAAAGGAGAAAAGGAAAAAGATGAAGGGGAAGGATGGAGGGATGACGTGGTAGTTCTATGGTGGAAGTGTTGATGACATGGGAATACCTGAGGGTTCCACATGGATATAGGTTCCAAGTCAGCAAGCCACATCAACAAAAACTTATTTTGTCCATAATAGGAGAAAAAAAGATGATATTGAGGTGAAATTTTGGGGATACGTCCACAATGAGAAGGACTATAGAATTTCCAATGAGGGACACTAGCCAATTCTACTCCAATTTTTAAGAAATAGTAAATTAAGGGTTTCTAAGAAATAAGGTGGTACTCATGGAGAGAGGTTTCATTGGTGATGAAATTTTAACAGGGTGTTAGGAAAGTAGAAATGAAAATACCTAGTGAAGCAATTGGTTAGATTCCAAGGGGTTTGGAATGGGGATGTTGAAACGAGCCAAAATAGACTATTCCATGCCACATTTTGGGGTTTTTTGGGATTTTCAGAGGAGGTAAAGGGACCCCATATCACAAATTTGGAAAAAAAATATGTACTCAACATTTTACCTCCTCAATAATACAAACAACTTTGTCTTATGAATTATTTTCCAGAACTTCTCTATTTGGGAGATAGACAATTTGAATTAAAATGAAGTCTGGGAAAAGTGAAAAAAGGACAAAGTTGATATTTCCATATTGCTGTAGAATTTGATTGGAGAATCAAATCACCAAAATGAAAGTTGTTGTGTACACATCATCACCAATATTATTCGTTCCCAATACAAAAATTTTCTTGTTTTTTGATATATTTTCTTCTATATGCAGTAGAATATGGTCTCTCAACTAGATTGCACTAGTGAGAAAAGTGCAAAAATTGGGTAGAGATGGCATATTCACAGAGCCATAAATTCTAGGTCAAAGAACCAAATGAGGCACGAGTACAACTATTCGAAATGCATTTAAGAGGAGAACTTGTCTAAAGGATCATAATTTGTATTAATGAACCAATGTTATTCATAAATTGAGTTGGAAAAAGGACATATAGCCCAATTAATGAAATTTTACAATATGTGTAATTTCTAACAACTTTAATTGTTTGCAGAGTTAGTGTTATTTTCAAAAAAGATTGAGCTCAAGGTTGAAGAGTAGACATGGAATATGCATAGGGAACCTACAACCATGAAGAGGAAGTGAAAGGAAGGAAAACAATTTAGGAAATGAGAAAACAGTCTAATGGACACATAGGTAGGGTGGAGCCAATAGAGATGATTTAGACCATAAAGAGTTTAAGGATGGAAGTGTAGAATTACATGGATAATAATGAGAGGCTAAAAATATCCTTGGAGGAATGAAATTATGTAAACACCCAGTTGTTACAAAGTCTAAATAAGTTCCAGAAAAAAAATAAAGAATGGATCATATTGAAGGGATGAGAAAGAAGGCATATCCTATGCAAGAAGACATAATTATAGAAAATCTAGGCACTACATAAGTGTTAGAAGGACTCACAGAAAACATTACTCACCTACTTATTCAGCTAAGAAGCCACGTTCAATTGAAGAATCACATAGCAGTCCAGAAGTATCCCCTGCTAGGCATCAAAGGAGAAGGCATGAATCAAATAATTTCCAAGGAGATCTTAGGAAGCTCAAGACACCAAATTTTGATGGAGAAAATAAGAAGGAAGAACATGATGAAGCCTCGTTGCTTGGAATCATAAATTGTTTTCGGATACATAATTATTCCTCCAACTTGGAATCTAGGATTGTTGTATACCATTTGAAAAGAAAGACTTCTATGTGGTGGGACCAACTAAAGTAGGTCAACGACATCAATGAAATTAAGATCACTTGGAAGTAGTTCAAGAAAAATTTTTAGAATCATTATCTTTCAAAGCATTACTATGAAAAAAACATGCAAGATTTATTCGATCTCAAGCTGAGAAATATGACCATGGATGAATATGAGAGGATGTTCTTGGATTTGTTGATATATGTGGATTTTATCAAGGAGGATAAGGTGAAAATATGGAGGTTCTATAGTGGACTTCCATCATTATGCAAGGAAAAAATCCAATTTGATGAACCCAAGACTCTGGAAGAGACCATAATGAAGGTTGAGTACTTGTATGAGGATAATATAGGCAGAGCAACATTCTAGAAGTCCTGGAAGGACAAGAAGAAGGAAAAAGTGCAAAAAAGGCTGAAATATTTCTAACCTCCTTCTCTTAGAAGTATTCCTAATGTTTATCTACAAATCAAGCCAGTTCAAAGTGAGTCAAAGATGGTATAATATTCAAGGAAAAGATCAAGACCACCAATCAAATGTTGTGGATGTAAAGGAGAGAACTTGTATAAATATTTCTCTTGTAAAGAAGATAAAATGAGGACTATTCACAACCTTCACGAAGTCACTATATTTTAATATGTGGGAAGAAATATTCCAAGGATATATTCATCTTTGGAATATTGATTGGTAGAACATCAATACCACGTGATTGAGGTGGAAGGTAAGATTACCAATTACCCTATTTCTACTTTATTTGATTCATGAGAAAGCCATAATTACATTGATCCTAAAAAATTGGACAAATATCATTTGAAAAAGAGTAAGCTTGAAATATCATGTTGGTTCAGCTAGCCACTTGAACCAAAAGAAGGATTAATGAGATTTTTATTAGATGTTCAATAGATCTTAATTTAGTGAACACAATTGAAAATGTAAATATCATACCATTGGGATCATATGATATTCTAATGGGAATAGATTGGTTGGAAAAACATTATGTTGTCCTAGATTTCCATAACAAGGAATTTACCTGTCTTGATGAAGAAGGAAAACATAGATTAGTAAAATGGATTACACGACCCATTCCTATAAGAGAGATTTCATCCTTACAACTGAAGAGATGTTTAAGAAAAGGTTATCAATTATTTTCAACTTATGTAGAAGATCCAGCCAAGAAGAAAAATCCAAATATTGAATATTTTGTAGTGCTACAAGAATTTGAGGATGTGTTTGTGGAGATTCCATGTTTTCCATGAAAGAGATACATTTATTTTTCTATTGATCCAATCCTTGAAGCTACCCCAATATTGAAAACTCCTTACAAGATGATCACACCATAATTGAAAGAAGTGCAAATGTAGTTGGAGGAGTTGTTCGAGAAGAGGTATATATTCCCAAGTGTCTCACCTTGGGGATACCTATTACTTTTTGTGAAAAATTAATATGGGACCTTGAGGATGTGCATTGATTTTAGGCAGCTAAATAAAGTCACATTGAAGAACAAATACCCTCTTCCCAGAATTGACGATATCTTTGATCAACTAAAAGGAGAAAAGGTTTTTTCCAAGATAGATATGAGATTAGGGTACATAAGGTGATAATCAAAGATGAATACATTAGTAAGATAACTTTTAGAACTAGATATAGGCATTATGAATTTGTGGTGGTTCCATTTGGATTGACAAATGCACCATCTATATTTATATGTTTGATGAATGGTATTTTCATAAATTACTTGAATACATTTATCATTGTCTTCTTGGATGACATTCTTATCTATTCTAATTCATAATAAGAACTTGAACAACAATTGAGGATGGTGCTATAGGTGTCAAGGGAGCATCAATTGTATGCAAAGTTGAGAAAATGTTCATTTTACTAAAAGAAAATATATTATTTGGGGAATATCATTTCGAAGGAAGGCATAGTAGTGGATCCAGAGAATATTGAAACCATTAAAGGATGGACATTTTAATTTACCCAACCCCCAGCTCGTCCACGTCATTGCTAAAAAGACCCAATTAAAAACTTCTGATACCAATTCTAAATGCAAAAATAACACACAACATGACATTCTAACTCATGCAACTATCCATACAGAATAAAAACATAAATGCAACAACTTTGACTGTGAAAAACAATAGCTAAACACATATATAAACATTCAACCACATAAATGGTAATTCATATGCATCATTCTATTCACAACAAGTAGCATTAACCAAAATAAATCATAGTAAAACACACATCAACTATATCGACATTATACATGTCAAATAAACACAAAAACTAAGAAAAGTTATGTTATAAAATATGCAACCCGCTATAGAGGATGAACGTTCCTCCTAACCATACACTTGTTGTTCTAGTTCTCAACAACAAGTCACCCCAGAACAGGGGATATGAATCCACAAGTTACAGTGATCCCTAAGGCTAGCTAATGTCCCCCTCTCAATAGTCAATTCCCACAATTAATTCAAGTCCATGAGCTCTCTTCCAGACAACCTACACAACCCGAGGGATGGAATCCCCCTTCACTGCTCATAATCCCTCATGCATTTCCACTCCCCTCTAGGGCTTCTGGCATAGGTTGGATAGGAAATATCCCTACTGGTAACTCGAGAATTTAACAACTACAACACGAATTTGCCCAACAAAAAAATGTGTGTTTCCCTTGATGGATTTCAAACAAAATATTTCTCACAGACACACAACCTCTTTCTCCATGAAATTTCAGCTCCAAACAACTACCCAACGTGCCCACAACAACTACCTTCAATATTTTTCACTCATAACTCCTTTGTTTTCCATAAAAATCTATGTAAAAACAACTCTCCATGCAAAAACATGAATGAATTAATTATGGTCTCCTACCCATACGAATTTCCCCTCTTTCTGTTGATTGCTTGACTTACACTCTTCCCCAATTGATTGAGTTGTGTTATTATTTTATCGGCATAACTCTTCTGCCAATATTTTGAAACTTTCAAATTATGTCTTATATTTACCATCTGTTCCTCCATTTCTCTTAACAATTCTAGCCCAATCACGGATTTTTCTGTTGGGTTATCCAAACTTACTAGTGTGTTTCATTTTCTGTCATACAATGCTTCAAATGGGCACATATTCAATGATTTTTTATACCCATTAGTGTAATCAAACTCAACTAAATGGATATAGTCCTCCCACCTAAAAGGCTTGTCCATTACACACATTTTGAACATATCTTCAATTATCCAATTAATTCTCTTTGTTTTCCCATTCGACTCTGGGTGATATGTTGTACATAAATTTGTATTGGTATCGAATCCCTTAAATAACCCCTTATAAATTTGGAAGTGAAGTTGTGATCTCTTTCCAACATTATTTCCTTAGGCACACCATGTAGCCTAACAATCTCTTTCATATAAATTTTTGCAATATTGGTTGCTTTATGAGTTACTTTTACAAGAATGAAATGTGCAACCTTTGTAAGAATTTCCAGCACTACCATGATGGAATCATGTTTCTTTTTTATCCTAGGAAATTTGGTAATGAAATTGATAGCAATGACTTCCCATTTCCATTCAAGAATGGGAAATGAATGCAACAATTATGATAGATGTATTTTATCATCCTTTACCTTCTGAAATTCCATGCATCTAGCTAAATAATCAGTGACATCTTTCTTCATGCCAGGCCAAAAATATTGGCCTCTTACCATTGTAATAGTTTTCGAGTATCCTGTATGTCCAGTGTATGACACATTGTGCATCTCTTTCAAAACCAAATTTCTCAATACTTGAGAATTGGGAACATAAAATTTGTTCTAGAATAAGAGGATTTCATTCTCTTCTAGCTTGTAATACTTATATTTATGTTGTGCATTACTCTGTTGTAATCTTTCTTTAACTTGCACATAATGTTTGTCTATTGTTACAACCTCTAGAATTCTATATTTTAAAATTCTCATGTACATACTAATGAATGTAGCATGCATTTTATGCACCCTTTTGCTGAGTCCATCAACCACCTTATTCTCTTTTCCCTTTATGTTATTTATATCAAAGTCATATTCACTAAGAAATTCCATCCATCTAGTTTGTATAGCATTTAGTGTTGATTGTTCAAACAAATATTTCAGACCATTATGGTCTATCCTTAATTCAAATGTTCTTCCCATAAGGTAATGCCTCCACATCCTTAAGGCATCTACTATAGCTTCCAACTCTAATTCATATGTGGCATAGTTTATCACATGCTCCTTCAATTTTATGGACTCTTAACAAATTACATGTCCATTTTGCATAAGGAATCTATCGATCCCTTCCTTGCATGCATCTATGCACACAAAACAATCCTCATTTGGATATGCAAATTTTAAAATAGGTGCATTGGTTGGTAAATCCTTTAAGCACTGAACAATTTCTTCACCCTTGGTACTACTTTCTTTTTCAAAGATGTTATTGGGTGTGCAATTTTGGACAATCTCACAATGAATCTCCTGTAATAACCAACTAGACCCATAAATGATCTAACCTATGAAAAGTTTGTGTTAAGCCCTAAATAGTGGCACATTACCCCTTAATTAGGGAATATTACATTAGTAATGTTATTTTATTTATGTCGGTTTGGGTCCATTAGTTGTAATTGTACCTCCTAGTCTCCTATATATACCAAGGAGACCTTTTCATTTGGAATCATCTTGTATTTGGAAATTTATGTGGTGTATAAGGAGGTTGCCCCCTCGAAGAGGCTTATTACCTAAAATTGTCTCTTTTTCAAGGCGTTGAGTACTTATTCTGAGCATTTTTTATTCTATTTTGATATTTGGTTCTTAACATTTGGTATCAAAGCTCAAGGTCTTGGGGTTTCTCTCTTGCATCTTAGACACCTTGGAATTTTCTCTATAACTTATTTTCTAAGATGTTTTAGAAGGAACCCCTTGGAGAATATTTATCGAACGAATCAAGGTACGTGGGGTTAAAATTTCATCTCATGAGGCCTTATGATTTTGGATATATATCATGTTTAAGATAGGGTTCTCGAATCATTCTGAATTTATTCATCGTGTAATTTTGGCTATAACATTTTTTATGTAACGTTTCAGACCCTGCAACCTGGAGGATATTCATATAAATTATCAAGATACTTTTGATAAAAATTTCAGCTTATGGGTCATCCTAATTTTGTAGATACACCCTGTGTAAGATAGGGTATCTGACTAGTCATATTCACTAGTATCAAACAGGTCTTTCGGGTAAAACAATAGTATCTTCTTCAGTGAGTATCCAAATTAAGTGAGGCTTGTTGCACTAGATAGTGGACATTCTATAGTATTTTTGGTAAAAGTTTCAGAATCAAATATCAAATATTGTGCTCTTGACACGCTTTACAGGTACGCTCTCTTGGAAGGGAAACAAATCAACAAGGTGTGGGGAAGTTACCATAAATTCCACTTGGCACATCCAATTTTAATTAGAATTGTGGCATTGTAGTGAAGACATATCAAAGAACTACAAAAAGAAAATTTTAGACCTAGAAGGGCTGAAATTTTAGAGATACAATAGAAGAAAGATCATCTAGCAGAACCACCTCGAAATCAACGATTAAAAGTGATACTTGGCCAACATGCCACCAAATAAGCCTCCAGACAATCCTACTTGGACTCTTGATGAAGGTGAAGAAATGTGCAGGGAAATAAACGATTTACAAAAGAAGACAGTAACAAAAGATGAACTACAAGGGATGATGGATTCAATTGAAGCTAAGTTGGAGGCAATAATGGATACTAAGATGGATGGTTTAAAAAGGAAGATCATGGAAGGATTGAAAAATTTCCTAATAGAAAGGCCACTTGAAAGTGAAAATGTATCCCATGAAATTCATGCTGAGGACACAAGGAAGAGGAATCAATACTGGAGAAACTCCAACTTTGGGTTGAAGATCAACCTCTTTTCTAAGATCAATATGAGGAAGCTTTAAGGAAAGGATCCAGTCACATGGATACTTCAAATGGATTAGTTCTTTGATCTACATGATGTTCCACATACACAAAAGGTACAAACTGCTTCTTTATATTTAGAACCCAATCAATTTGTGTGGTATCGATGGATTTGTTCTTGCAAATCACTTGTCACTTGGAAAATTTTCATGGAAGAACTAATAACACATTATGAGGATACAAGGAGCAATACCTTCTTTGTCCAATTGATAAATCTCAAGAAAAAGGGTTCAGTTATGGAGCACATTGAGAACTTCAAAAGATTGAATATAAAGGTAACATATATTCCAGATGAGCACCTGATTGATGTATTCATAAGAACTTTAAAGGATAACATTCAACATGAGGTTCACCTTTGGGAACCCAAATCATTGGAGAATGCATTCAGGGTGGCGGGAAATGTTGAAAGTAAAAATATGGCTATGACTACTAGAAGGACCACTCCTAACATCTATCGAGATAATAATGTTCCTTCTTCTAAAACACCTCAGCCTATAAGGTTGACACCTCAACAATTGGAAGAAAGAAAAGAAAAAGGTTTATGATTTAATTGTGGAAACAAGTATAGTAAGGGACATAAGTGTGGTGAGAAGAAATTATTCTACATAGATTGTGAAGAGGAACAAGAACAAGAACAAGAATGAGAACCATATCAAGATGAAAACGTACAACAGATTTATTTGAAGAGTTGAATCCAATGATATCATGTAATGCATTGGATGGAATTAGAACTCCTAAAACCCTCAAGATCAAAGGATATATCAAAAAGAAAAAGGTAATAGTCCTAATTGATTCTGGTAGTACTCATAATTCCATTCACTATAAATTAGCCAAATCTCTCAATTGATTTATATATCTAGCACCAGAGTTTCAAGTAATGATTGCAGATGGAGGAACTATCAATTGCTCAGGAAAATGAAATAATATCAATATTACTATGGGGGAATATGTAATGAATAGTCCAATGATTGCTATACCCATGGGTGGTGTTGATGTTGTACTGGGAGTCCAATAGTTACAATCATTGGGAACAATGGCTTTTAATTTTCAAGAAATTTTCATGAAATGTCCATTGGAAGGAAAAGAAATTGAGTTAAGGGGTATCACATGGAAACCCAAAAAGGTGATAAGCTCTAATGGCATAAAAAAATTATCGAAAAAGGGGCATGAGGGTGTAATTGTACAACTATGCTCACTAGATGTTCAAACATCTAAGCCATCTATTCCCCTAGATATCCAAGGGCTCATTGATAAGCATTCCAAAGTATTTGAAGATAGTCCCAAAGGTCTTCCACCCACTCGAAATCATGATCATGTTATTCACCTAATTCCCGGGAGTGTTCCTCCTAACATCAAGCCTTGCAAATACCCTTATGCCCAGAAGAGTGAAATTGAGCGTATAGTTGAGGAAATGTTAGAGGCTGGAATTATTAGACCTAGCCAAATTTCTTACTCTACACCGGTGGTAATGGTACTCAAGAAAGAGGGCTCATGGAGTATGTGTCCATATTATATAGAGATCAACAAGATCACTATTAAAGATAAGTTTCACATTCCCATCATCAATGAATTTTTAGATGAACTACATGGATCAATATATTTCACAAAGTTGGACCTTTGTTCAGGGTATCATCGGATTAGAATGAAGGAAGAAGATATCCCAAAAACAACATTCCTAACTCATAAAGGCCATTATGAATTTTCGGTCATGCCTTTTGGCCTTACAAATGCACCTTCCACATTCCAAGGGTTGATGAATTTCATTTTCAATCCCTTCCTTTGAAAATTTTTGTTAGTAGTTTTTGATGATATGCTAATCTATAGAAAGGCTTGGGAGGATCATGTGCGACATGTTGACAAGGTGCTACAACTACTAAAGGAGAAACAACTATATGCCAAACCATCCAAATGTTTCTTTGGGGTGAAGGAGGTAGAATATTTGGGTCATATTGTATCTCATGAAGGTGTCAAGGTAGACCCTGACAAAATTAAGGCCATGATGGACTGGACGATTCCCAAAACATTGAAGAATCTTAGAGGATTTTTGGGTTTGACAGGTTACTACTGCAAGTTTGTTCGGAACTATGGAAGAATAGCAACACCTTTAACAACATTAACTAAGAAGGATGCATTTTCATAGACTTAAGAGGTAACTCAAGGTTTTGAACAACTTAAAGAGGTGATGTGAAAAGCTCTTGTCTTTACCACACCATACTTCACAAAAATCTTTACTGTGGAATGTGATGCCTCAAGAAATGGCATTGGTGTTGTTCTAATGCAAGAAGGAAGGCCCCTTTCTTTTGAAAGTTGGACAGTCAAGGGAAATGAATTACACAAACCCATTTATGAGAAGGAAAATATGGCAATACTACATGCATTGAAGAAATGATGCCCTTACCTAATAGGTAGGAACTTCAAGGTCAAAACAGATCATGATAGTCTTAAATACTTCTTGGAATAAAGACTATCTTCAAAAGAACAACAAAAATGGGTGACCAAGATGTTGGGTTATGATTTTGAAATCATCTATAAAAAGGGGAAGCAAAATGTTGTGGCAGATGCACTCTCAAGAAAGGATGAATATGTTGAGGTCTTTCTTTGTGCTATCTTGATCATCCAACCCGATTGGATAATAGAAGTGAGGGATGAATGGAACAATGACAAAAACATGTGGATTCTCATTCAAAGGTTGCAACATGATTCCAGTGCATCAAATACATTTACATGGAAAAATGATTCACTATGGTACAAAGATCACTTATATTTATGTAAGAAATCCCAACTCAAACAAAAGTTACTATTAGAATTGCACACCTCTCTGGTAGGAGGGCACTCAATATTTTAGAAAACCTACCATAGGGTCAAGAAGGTTTTTTTGGGGGATGGACTTAAAACTGATGTTCAAATATTTGTGGCAGAATGTTTGGTTTTCCAATAAAATAAGGTGGAAAAAATTAAGACCCCAGGTCTTTTACAATTATTAGCCATCCCAAGTCAGCACTGGGAGGAGGTTTCCATGGATTTCATCACAGGGTTACCGAAGTCTGAAGGAAAGAGTGTCATCATGGTGATTGTTGATAGACTGACCAAGTACACACACTTTTGTGCAGTCTCTCATCCTTTCAAATCTAGTACAGTTTCCATCGCATTCATGGAAATAGTTCAAAAGCTACATGGAAGCCCANGAATTGCACACCTCTCCAGTGGGAGGGCACTTGGGATTTTTGAAAACCTACCATAGAGTCAAGAAGGATATTTTTTGGGATGGACTTAAAATTGATGTTCAAAGGTTTGTGGTAGAATGTTTGGTTTGCCAACAAAATAAGGTGGAAACAACTAAGACCCCAGGTCTTTTACAACCACTATCCATCCCAAGTCAGTGTCGGGAGGAGGTTTCCATGGATTTCATCACAGGGTTATCAAAGTCTGAAGGAAAGAGTGTCATCATGGTGATTGTTGATAGACTAACCAAGTATGCACACTTTTGTGCACTCTCTCATCCCTTCAAAGCTAGTACAATTTCCACCACATTCATGGAGAC
>JASDQU010027806.1:29495-44146 GCA_032191745.1 Picea mariana | reverse complement strand
ATTCCAGAACCCTATATTGTACTGGCTGTATCTACGAAAGTATAATGCCTCAGGAGCTGAAGTTTGAACACAACGTACCTTGATCCGTCTTCTAAAAACCCTTTAAGTTGTTCCTCCTGGAACGTTGTAGAAAAAAAGTTATAGCAAAAATTCCACGGTGTCTCAGATGTAGCAGCGAAACCCCAAACCTTGAGCTCTGATACCATATGTTAAGAACCAAACATCAATATAGCATAGAAAAACTTCAGGAAAGGTACTCAACGCCTTGAAAAAGAGATAATTTTAGATAATAAGCCTCTTCGAGGGGGCAACCTCCTTTTACCCCACTTAAATGTTCAAGTACAAGATGATTCAAAATGAAAATGTCTCCTTGGTATATATAGAAGACTAGGAGGTTTTAATGGCCTAAAGCCGACATAAATAAAATAACATTACGAATCTAAATCACAACTAATGGCCTAAAGCCGACATAAATAAAATAACATTGCTAATCTAATATGCCCCAATTAAGTGGTAATGAGCCAATATTAGGGCTTAACAACATTTGATTGAAATCCTCATCCACGTAATTGTTCTGGAGCAGAGGCCTTATCTGTTGGTCACCCTGGTCTCTCTGCTCCCTCTGTCAGATTTGGGGAGCTTGACCCCTCGTGAGGTTTTGATTTATGGGTTGGGGGTCCTGTTGTTCTTGAGTGGTAGGTCTATTTCCCACAGACATTCTCTCCATCAACTTCTCCATTATTTTCATCATCAAATCGAACTTATCATTCAAGGACTGAGATTTCGATGACTATGCATATCCTTGGGTATTCTTATTGCCTCTGTTGAATCTCTATTTGATCTTTCCCAATGCCATCACATTTACCTCGACTTCAATCGCGTTTCTCATTATCGCGTCTAGATTTGTTGATCTTCTTTCTCTTAACAACAAGGCTAAATCATTTTCGAAGGAGTCAGCGTATCACAACTACGTGGCCCCGGGGTGTGGCTAGACTTCTATAGGAATAGAGTTATAAAAATTCATGAAATAGGCTGAAAATTATTGCACCGTTTCCTCCGATGCCTTCTTCATATTATTGTACTGCATTAACAACTACAAGGGGTTCTTCTTTTTTCCCCACCTAGTAATGAAAGACGTCTCGAACATAGCTAAGTATCGAATGCTCATAGTTGGGAGGGATTTGAACCATTTCCTCACCACCCCCAAAAACCTCTGCATGAACAACCTCATTTGTGTGTCTGCATAGTCCACCTCCTCTAGGTTGATGAAATCATTGAACCAATCCATATGCCTCTGGATTGAAACATTCCCTTCAACATTGTAGATCTTGATCCTCTGGCTGTAATTTTGGGGCAAATCATGCAGTTGGGTTGGAAGAAGGAGGGGGGAAAATATGGAGGCCATGGCTCTAGGAGGGTTGGGGATTTGAGGGATATTATTAGATATCAAGGCTTGGAATCTCTTCTAGTCAAAAAATATCTCATCCAAGTTGGTTTCCGACTTGGACCTAAACAATGTTTTCTTGAATAATGGGTCAAACTCAAGGTATTCAATGCTTTGCACACTGTCTTTGGGTAAGGACATGCTTCTATCAAGGTAATAGAATGGATCTGATGCTTTCTCTCTAGTCCTACGCAGAATCTTCTCGGGGTCGTAGACAGGCTCTGTAGGGTTTGGGTCACGATTTTCTCTGGTATAGATCATCTTTGGATCCAGGGTTCCTTAACTGCGCAACTTGATGCTACTGGTATTTTTGACTGGAGTCTCTAGGGTAAAGGTTTCAGCCGGTATAGATGATTTTCCCTCTGTTACCCTCAAGTGTTAAACTACAACGTTAGTCTTTATCCTAGGGAAAATCTATTCAATTTTGTCCCTGACAATGACGCCAAAATGTTAGCACTCTATAAATATGTTCGGCAGAGAAACAAATGACAGAGCTAACATTTTCAATAAACTTTGAGAGCCAAAGTTAGCCTTTTAGATCTAGAGAGGGCTCTCTTGGGAGACACTGGCTTAGTGAGGGATATGGATTTAAATTTGTTGGCTAGATTTAACACCTTTGCATAATAATTTTTGGTTTCATTGGCGTAAGATAGAAATACTTTAGGATATGGAGTCGATTCGAGAAATGATAGAAACAAATGACTCAGTGACTGAATTTGAGAGGATAAAGGCTAAGCAAACAACAATCTTCAGTGTAAAATCGTTGTGTCAGGGGGGGAGAAAAACACAAGAAGAAACTCAGAGCATCGCAAACAAGGGGCACTATGCGGAGAATCCCAGGTTCAAAAATTTGTTCCAATTCAGATAGAAAAATATATGAATAAAGAAAAAATGATGAATGTATGCAAAGAAAGGAAACAATACATCCAATTGCTACAATTAGAATCTTTTCATCAAAGTTACAGGACTTTTTCATTAAGTTTCAATCGAACTCAAATTACATTCAATAGATGTTGTCTATACTAATTTTTCCTACCAACCTAGATTATATTGAAAAGGTCAAATATATAGGCGAGGGTGTCGCTTGGGATACCCTTATCTTCTAACTAATATCTCTAAAAACTAGGAAACTGACTGTCTGTGCTAAAATGACTCTTCACATGACGCTTTTCCAAAAATAGACAACAAATACATCTAGATACATCATGACTGTTTGTAATCCGCCACAAGGATTCAGTTACCGATCAAGTCTCGTCATGAGGGAGTGACGTGTCAATACTTTCCTTTGATCAAATATCTAAACGGACAAGTGTTTGTCAGAGTCCCGCTATCTGTTATAACGAATTTGATTTCTTCCATGCGCTCATTTTCTAGGGGAATATGCGTGACAAGTGGCTGTTGACTATCATGGCCATTATCAAAATGAAAAAATGACTTAGGGCAATGCCTGCTTCAAAACTATCAATATTTTCCCTCTCTTTTAGGATACGAGAATGAACTTAGTTAATCTTGTTTCTTCTATTCACTGGCGAGAGATGTGTGGGATTTCTCCTTGGCCACTTCATGTTCTATGGAATGCTCTACATACCTTTCCTCTGATATCCTTTGAGTTTCACACAGTTGTACAATTATATCATGTGCCTCTCTGTGTTGTATTTTGAGCCACGTCACGTTCCCTTCACGGGTTTTCACTGCTTACACTTCAATGGTCTTTGTCTCTAGTTGTTGTCTCAAATGCTTGTTTTCTTGCTAAAGTTCGGTGATAGGTAGCTTCGCCTACTTCAGCTGCTAAGATGGCTCTTGATCATTTGTGCCTACAGAATCCATCCTCCTCATTCTTCTCCTACTTTCTTGGCTTGTACCTTCCACAGGCTCTAGCCGGACATCGCGCATAAGTAATTTTTCAGCAAATGATTTTGCATGTGGCTCGTCTAGGATTCAAGTTTCCCTAACTTCCTTATTCTTCTTTGGCCTTACCCTTATCCAAGGTATCTTCTATTGGGGAGACATGGCCTCTACTATCCATCCCCCCTGCATAGGTCCTTCCACTCTAGGTTTCGTGCGGTGTGATGTCATCGTTCCCGCGAGCAAAGGGAGAACTCCCTTTGTATCCTTGGGGATGCATGTCATGAGTGAGAAAGAATCCCAGTCACTTTGAGGATCAAGCCTAGAGATTATACCACTTTGCATGCCCTTCCTTATGTTTTGGGAGGTCTCCATGGTGCGACCAGTATTTGTCTTACGTGAAGTGGATCTAGAGAATGCCCAAGATGGAGAATTCGATCGACCTGGGCCTGCGAGAACACTTGCAGACATAGCATGAATCTGATTTCACGAATAAAATGGGTGCAAAATCTATGGGATTTATAAAAATTCATGCAGAAGGAGGAATCGTTCCAAGGAACAATAAATTCATGGTGAGGAGATGTTTCGAATCGAACTATAGATTTTCCATAACACATCCCCACATGTAAGGTACAGGCGATAAGGGTTGTAGGGCATACCTAATACTAACGCCGTGATTTTTCATTCCTTCAGCCTTCATAATGAATTGGTAATAATTACAACACTTTCCAATGCGACTTCCATTAACTACTTGACTTGAACTAGGGCATGTAGAGGCTACCTCTTAACACGAACTGACTCTCTGGGAACAACATACCCGTACCATTTATGCATGCTTCGACTCTAACACCCTTTCCCATTTCCAAGGGCCAACCGACCACTTGCTGACTTTGACCCCTGCATTGTTTCATACCTGACTTCACATGGTTTGACATATGGGCCATAACTCGAGTAAAACTGACTCTAATTGAAAGGAAAATGACGATGCTAACATGTCCCATGAGGATCTCCGAAAGGGCTCCAAAAGGGGTCAAATCTAAGGAAAATGTGTATTTTGGCTTCTATTCTCTTATGGGTTCCCTTCTAACCTACAGGGAGGAAATTAAATCTATAACACAAGGAGACCTTGAAAATGTGCAGGTTTATTATTAATGAATATTCTATTGAAGATGTAGATGTATGTACTTATCTGATGAAGTAGATGCAACAATGATGTATCTCCATAATATGTACACATATATCCACTTTATTTTATTGGAAAGAAGAATATACAAATCCTATACCATGTGAAGTTTGGGTAAAACTTTAAAAATAATGTGGCCATTTCTTAAAAAACCTTGAAATGTTTTTTATTTTAAAATGATGATAAATTCACTTCCTAGACTCAATTTCAGACAATTGTTGTTTTGAAATTGGGTATTTTTTCCGAGAGGAATTAAAATGTTAAATTGTTTTCTACAAATTATTCTTAAAAAGTTTCATAATGGAATATGAAGTGCATTTCCCCCTTTATTTCCCTTGAAATATATGCAAAAATACCAAAACATTCTTCCTTTCTTTGGCCGATGAAAGAGATCCGATTTGATTTAATTTGGAAGAGACATCATCTTGATTGTATGGAACAAGAGGATGTAGAAGTATCTACATGTATCTCCTGATATGCATGCATGGCGCATGCAAAATTATCTTCATGTGTCTCTTCGGATGTATGCATGGGAGTCTATTCAAACAGAGAAGCTTGTTCTTCTCGTGGATTTTATGTTGGCTTTGTACTGTCAGTATCCTACATGCATTATTCATAATCTTCCTTTATCCCGAATAAGAAATCCAATTTGGTCCATAATTTTTTTGGAGTTGAGAGTGATTCAACATGATATTGAATTTCAAGATAAACAATGATCCAGATGGACATCGGTGACTTCCCACGTATTCCACTAGCTCAACATACAATTTCCATTTTGGTAGTTTTTCTATAGTTTTTTGGGTCCCAAACTTCTGGGGTGATTTTGAGCCCCTAAACGATGTTTTTTTTTTTTATGTGGCAGTTCCCAATATTTATTATATTCCTATAATGGGACATTTATAATGTGTACTCCTCCACTAGACCTTTCTAGTGATGTATCAAGTGACCCAAATGGAGATTGTATGCAAAAATTATGCCCTAGGGAAGTTGGCATATCAACTATCCCCGTTAGGGCCCACAAACCTTTTGGAATTTCATCTATTTTTGGATGTTTATGGTTTTCTCATTTATTCTTTATGATAAAAAATATGTTTGGATCCTCATTGTAGACATATTCTAGTGAATGTGCATAGTTTTCACATCTCTTCTCATAGATAAGCTACCACTATTCTAGCGAGTTCATTTCACTATGTATTTTCTTTTACAGTCTCTGCATATTTTGATCTTTAATAGAAATTGAGTATGATTGTATCTCTATGTTTCTATCGTATTTTTGTGTTTAATTTCATTTTTTCATAAATACATATAAGTGGTATCAGAGCGATCATCTCTTTATTTGTTTCTATGTGCATGTCCCCATCAAGGTCAGGGTATCGGGTATTAGGACTCAAACTTGTTGAACCTTTGGAAGAAGACCCTCATCGAACCTAGTGGCCATCCATGGAGGAGGAAAAGAGAGACAAGGGAACAAGAGATCCATTAAGTTGTTTCTCATGGAAGTCATTGTGAAACAAAGGAATGAGATGAGTAATCATTTTTCCCAAATCCTTTAGTGGTTTCCAACAACAACAAAGGAATCTTCATCAAGTGATCACTTTGGAGGTGCCAACCCCTTCAAGGTACAATTTAATTTTGATATTCAAATATTTGAAGGTCAGATAAATGGGAATGCCTTGGAAAAGTGGTTAAATATACTAGAGGGTTATTTCTTTATCCACAATTTTTCCAATAGGAAAAATATCACCTTTTCACTCTTTAAGAAGGTCCCCCATGTCAAACATTGGTGGGGAAATTACTGTGAGAAAAACTCCATAGAGGAGTCTAGAATATTTGGGGACAATCCCACTTGGGACTCTTTTATGGATTCCATCAAGGAACAATATTATCCTATTGGAAACTAGGATGACTAGTAAACGATATGGACCACACTCTGTCAGGAAATGGACCAAATGATGTCTGATTTCAAAAATACCTTCCATACCTTGTGCACCAACCTGGGTATCAGAGAATCCAAGTGACATCTAGTTCTAAAATACCATGTAGCCCTACACAGGTACATCACAAACTAAATGGAACTTCTAAGGCCTTCCCCACTTCTATCATAGATTCATATTGGGGTTCTTTAATATCGCATGGGCTCTCAACCAAGTGAAAAAGGGTGGTTGTAAAGACACATTTGTGTGGGGAATATCACAACAAAAATATTTTGATGATATGAAACATCACTTATGCTCAGCCCCAGTGCTCGCCTTACTTGATCTACAACAACCATTTGAGATTGAGACCGGTGCTTCCAATTATGTTTTTGGTGCCATTCTCACTCGACATGGTCAAGCAGTGGCCTATAATAATGATAAACTATTTTATTTTGTCTATAATTAGCGTACCTATGAAAAATAAATGTATTCCATTGTACAAGCCTACAATCAACGAAAGAATTACGTTCTAGGGAAGGAGATAGTCATCCATATGAATCACAGGACTTTGTAGTTCAAGTAGACATAAGGAAAATTGTAGAATGACTACCATCAAAAGTGTTCCACATACTTGCATCATTTTTACCTCAACTATAAGTATAAAAAATGGACCACCATTCACACTGCTGACTTCCTTAGTCGACCTCCAGTTGCAACACTAACCACGATGCTCGACTCTTGTGGGCATGAGACCTATGGGTGGTCCCAATTCTATGAAAATGATCCTAACTTCCCAATGACCTACCAAATGTTGGGAATAGGCATGGCCATTGATGAATTCCATCTTCAAGATGGACTGCTATGCCATCTAGGTCATCTATGCATTCCTTCAAGTGAGCATGTGAAGCTGATTTGGGAAGCCCACTGCAATCAGGTGGTAGGAAAATTTGGCATGGAAAAGATAGTGGAAGTACTACATAATTATTTGTATCGGTTGAAGATTTGACATGATGTTATTAAGTATATAATATCCTACACTACATGTTACATTTCCAAGACAACCATTAAAAACAAGGGTTGTACACCCCACTTCCTACTCTTAACAATCCCTAGGAATGCATCTTGATGGAATAGATGTTAGGCATCCCCTCCACCAAGAATGGCAATGACTTTGTATTTATGGTTGTTGATTGATTCTCTAATATGGTCATTTTAACTGCATGCAAGAAGAGTATCACACCTAAGGCCATCGCCAAGATCTTCTTCGATCGTGTATGGGTACAATTTGTACTACCACATACCATCATATCATACTGGGATAGTAGATTCTTGAGCACATTATGGTCGAGTTTCTCATCATTGTTGGACACCAAGCTCACCAAATCTAGTTCCTTCCACCCTTAGACTGATGGACAAACAAAGATCATCAACAAGATGATCATGCATATCTTGCACATGTATAACTCCAAGAATCCACGCACATGGGATGAAATCCTTCCTTATTTCTAGCATAGCTACAAAATAACACTCCATATCTCAACCAAACAAAACCATTTTTAGGTGGGCCTAGGATTTCAACCATTGGCCCCCATTTATGTAGCACTTCACCTTTCATCCACATAGGAAGAGTAGATTCTTGAGCACATTATGGTCAAGTATCTCATCGTTGTTGGACACCAATCTCACCAAATATAGTTCCTTCCACCCTTAGACTAATGGACAAACAAAGATCATCAACAGGATGATCATTCATATCTTGCACATGTATAACTCCAAGAATCCATGCACATGGGATGAAATCCTTCCTTATTTTCAGCATAGCTACAAAATAACACTCCATAGCTCGACCAAACACAACCATTTTTAGGTGGGCCTAGGATTTCAACCATTGGCCCCCATTTATGTAGCACTTCCCCTTTCATCCACATAGGGAGAGTATTCCCATGCTCAATTAGATCCGAATTTAGGAGCGAAACAAATTTATTAACAGACTGAATATAATAAACATGGAGATATGAAGAAATAATATATTCTATTGAATAATAAATAGGATCAAACTATCAAACTATCAAATTGAAGCACTTGCTTGAATGGTGGTAGCTATCTCTGAGAAGAGATGTGGCTTCTACATGCATCCATCTGTGCAGAATGAATTTAAATGAGGCTCTATAGGCCTTTTTGATATTACTCATGAATTCCAAAACCCTATACATATAAAGACCTAACCCTAGGAGGTGAAACGTCAAAATTCATGTGGGCCTCTGTGGGTAAGTTGGTACCTCAACTTCCTAGGGTTGTAACTTTTGCATACAACCTCTGTTTTAGGCACATGATAGCCCATTGGAAATGTCTTTCAGAGAACTACAAATTATGTCATCAAACTCTGACTTTGTTTATTTTTTGACTGTGGCGAGCCCAAAAAAACATTGCTTAGGCCTCCAAAATGAACCTATAAGTACAACAAGTTGTACTGACATGAAAACATACAAAATAATCCAGTTGGATTAGGTGAGAGGCCACCAATATCCACTTGGAAGATGTGTATGGCTTCAGAAAGAAACAAAAGTGTATAACCCACAATTACAAAGAAGTACAAAAGAACATGTTGAACCAAAAATGGACAAGAGGAGCTAGTTGGAATAGGTGGGTGGCTACCAATAGCCAACTGGATCACAATCTGAGGCCAAAAATGCCACCAAATTCATTGAAAGGATTCATTATATCTGCCAACAAGTCTGTGATATTTTTTTATAAATCCAATGCTAAGTAGAAGCAATGTCATGATCAACATCGAGTTTAATTTGCATAAATAACATAAATAACACCTTACAGGATCCAACCAAAAGCTATGACAACTTCTATATGGACCTTACACAATAAAAAAAGATATGGGAAACAAATATTTTGAGTTAAGTATTCCCCCCTTCCTTGGATTACACCTAGTATTCAATGTAGACCTCCTTCAATTTCCACCAGTAGTGGACACATCATAGGTGGCAGAGAAAAAAACACTTACAAAGCTCAACCCTAACTGCATGGAATAAGAAATTATTGATCTACTCATGGAAACACAAGTTAAGGACACCCACCAACAAAATATCCAACTTTATCAGGTTGTGAAAGTAGGGAAACTACTACACCAAGACAAGTGGCTCACCAAACATCAAGTTCAACAAAAGTTTCCCCATTTTATCGGGGGACTGAATGAAATGGATACCATTTCTTCCTAAGTGTTGAGGACTGGTATAGGTGTAAATCAGTCTCAACACACCTATTTCATTGGCTCAACATATAGTTTCCATTTTGGATTTTTTTCTACAGTTTTTCAAGTGCCAAACTTTCAGGGCCATTTTGAGGCCTTAAATGATGTTTCTTTTGACATGAAAACAACCAATAGATTTTGGAGGAATTTATTGGGATGTTCATAATGTGTAATCCTCATAAATACCTTTCTAACAAGCTATCAAGTTCCCTAAATGAAGATTGCATGAAAATTGTACTCCCTAAGTTGATGTATGAACTACACCCATCAGGGCCCACAAACCTTTTGGTATTTCATCTTCCAAGGTTATGGTTTTGGATATTTATGGTTTAAAGTGATTTAAAGTGATGTAGAAACTTGTGAGTGTTAGGAAATGAGACCCACTTCCATCCTAAACTTATCATAAGAAGGGAAGAAATATTCAATCATGAAAGTAAATGATATAGCAAGCACACAGTACACAAATTTTACCCTGGAAACCAAAATTGGGAAAACAAGAATTATTTGAGAATTCTTCTCCTTGTTGTATTATTCATTTAGAATAAAAGGTTACACATCTTACCTTTGTCCATACCTAAGACACAATCGACATCATACCCTCTTTATTACATGAGAACAACCCCATAGCCAATTTGGCTTACATCTACATGACCAACAACCTCTATGATTATTGATTGACTCATTGATCAATATTTTTGGCCTTACAACATGCCTTATTTATAGAATTTATATCAAGAAAAACCATAAAGACAATTATGGCTAAGAAATGGTTATAGATCCATGCAGATCACTAGATAAAAATCAAATGAATCTCAGGATTATATTATATTTGACTACCAAGTCATATTACCCATCGACTACCAGTCAAAATTCATTTGGTCCTCAATTGGTTTCCACACAACCACCTATCTACATCTTGTCAGTTGAACTCTTTGACTTGTTGTCAATTTGTTTACCATGTCAAACCACCTCAACCTTCAACTTTGACTGTCACTCGATCCACCTCGACTTTCGAATACAAATTTACCCAGTCAACTTACCTTGACCTTCAACTGTCATTCAATCCACCTTGAATTTCAATGCAAAGAATATAACAACCCAAAATTCTCCCACTTGTTTTCTTCTTTGCTAAAACTTGGAGAATTTTTAACTTTCATTCACAAACATAGGGCAACAATGCCCATTGCCTCTCTACACCAAGAGTACTTCACATCACTCATAGGCTTGGTCAACAAGTCTATTATGTTTTCCAACATGACTACTTTCTCTAGCGGCACCATTTTCCTTTCCACCATGTCTCTCAATAAATGGTATTGTACATATATGTGATTAGTATTTGAATGATAAGTGAGATTGTTTTCCAAAATATTGCACTTTGATTTTCACAACTTATCTCCATAGCTCTCTTCTCAAACCCGATTCCTGAACACAACCTTTGCAACCATACTGCTTCTTTTCTTCCATGAGTCTTTTCCATGTATTCAACTTCTATTGTTGACAAGGATATGACCACCTATTGCTTACTCATCCAGATGAATGCTCCACTGACCGTTTTGAACACATATCCACTAGTCGATCTCTAGCCCAGTCAACATCGACAAATCCATGTACAGTTAATTCATTGTCACCTCCAGGTTTTCCTTGATAGCATATAACATAATATTTTGTGACATACAAAGACCTGAATACTCTCTTGACAGTTTTCCAGTGCTCCTTCCCAGGTGTCGACATGTATATGCTCAACACTCCCACTACATGGGAAAATTTTGGTTGAGTGCAGACCATTGCATACATTGGACTACCCACAACAGTTGCATATGGAACATGTGTCATTTTCTCTATTTATTATTGTGTATTTGGAAACTGTTCAACAGTTAGTATTGCTCCCATAAGAATTGGAACCTTCACTAGTTTGCAGTCCTTCATGTTGAAACATTGCAAAATTGTTTCAATATATTTCATCTAGTTCAACCAAATATTTCTATTTGTTCAATCTCTCTTAATCTCCATTCCTAGAATGAATTTGGCTGGATTGAGATCCTTCATATTGAACTTGGAGGATAGTTGCTTCTTCACCTCCTTTATTGTGTCCATGTTGTTTCCAATCAACAACATGTCATCGAAATACAAAGCTACATATATAAAAATCTCACCTTCTTCTTTGGAATATATGTAGTGATCAACTTTTCTTCTCACAAATCCAAAACTAAGGATGTATGTGTCAAACGTTTGGTACCACATCCTTTGTGATTGCTTTATACCATAAAGGGATATTTTTCAGTTTACACAACAAATATTTCTTTCCATTTACTACAAATCCTTCAATTTGTTTCATGTTGATTTACTCTTCCATGTCCCCATGTAGGAACACTATATTCACATCCATATTTTCTATTTCCAGATCAATTACTAAGCCAGAGACATTAGTACTCTAATGGAAGTTAATTTTTCAACAGGAGAGAAAATCTCACTGAAGTCGTCTCCTTAGACTTGGGAATATACTTTCATTACCACTAAAGCTTTGAATTTATTGATTTGACCTACTGCACTCATATTCTTATTGAATACCCTCTTTCTACTGACATGATTTCTTCCACTAGGAAACTTGACTATGTCTCACATCTCATTTTTGTGCAAGGATTCCATTTCTTCGACCATGGAGTCCTTCCATAGTTTTCCCTCTGCTGAATCGACTACCTCCCCGACCAACTTGGGCTCATCATTAGTGGAAATTAACACGAATGTAGAACAAAATTTAGGTGGACTACACCTTTTGATTGGTTTTATTACTCTTTTTTTCCTCCTTACCATCAAGGTCGATTGTTCCACCTCTTCTTCTTATTTAGTCGACTCATCTGAATCATATTCTTTATTCCTCAGTTCAAACCACATCATCTCATGATTATTCTTGGTCCAAACAATTTCCTTAAGATCAGACTTACTTCCAACTTATATGAAGGCCATATATCGATTATACATTGTTTTACTTGATGCAAGATCCCAGAGCTTATATCCTTTCATTCCTTATTTGTATCTAATTAAAATACATTTGATTGCCTTCTTGTCTAGCTTGTTCCTCTTTTTCTTGGAAATATGCACAAATGCATCACCTCCAAATACTTTTATAAGTGAAACCAAAGTCATATTACCTAACCATACCTCATTTGGAGTTGTGTTGACTAGTGCCGATGAAGGATACATATTCAATACATATTGTGTAGTGTCAACTACCTCTGTCCATAATTCTTGTGCTAGCCCAAAACCATTGAGCATGCTCCTTGCCTTGTCCATCAATGTTTTGTTCATTCTCTTGACAAATTCATTTTTTGTGGGGTATATGGTGTGGTAGTTTGTCATGATATGCCACAGTGCTTGCAGAACTGATCAAATTATTTTCCACAGAATTCACCAACATTGTGAGTTCTCGACACCTTAATATAATTATCTATCTGGTTTTCTACAAGAGATTTAAACTCTTTGAATTTCTTGAAAACCTGTGATTTCTTCCTCAGGAAATATATCCATTTATTCCTAGAAAAATAATCTATGAAGGAGACATAATGCATGGATCCACCAAGTGAAGGAACTCTAAATGGGCCAAACACATCACTATGAACCAACGCTAGAATCCCATTTTCCCTTGTCACTCTATATGGGAACCTCACCCGACTTTGTTTTCCATATAAATGTTTTTCACAAAAGTCAACTTCTAAATTACATTTAACGAAAGTCTTCAACCATACATTTGTTATGCATAGCTCAAATTCCTTTTTATCCAATGTGACCCATCCTCTAGTGCCATAGCATGGTCAGGTTGAATTTATGATGACTTTTCAAGTCAGTTTGAATCAACATAGCCCAAGTCAACCAGACTTCATGAACAATGATGTTGTTGCATCCATTTGAGTCAACACCCCCTACAAACTTGTATAGGGTTCCAATACGAACTCCTTTCATTAATAACATCACACCTCTGACCATCTTGAACAAATCCTTCTGAAATAGAGTATGCATGCCAAAATCACTCATCTTACTAACAAATATCATGTTTCTTTCCAAAACTAGAATATGTAGCACACCTGAAAGGGTTCTACTCCTCCCATCTTGTAGTGTCATTTGAAATCTTTCACATCAAACAATTCTAGTTGTCGAGTTGTCCCCCAATAACACTTCTCCTCCTTGATATAGTTCATATTCACATAACCATTCTCTATGTAGTACAATATTATAGGATTCTCCCAAGTCTATTAACCAAACATCCTGATCCAACTGTTCACTGGTCAATGCCAGGTACATATCACCTCCCTTATCTGGAGTCGTATTTCTCTCTGTCGATGGATTCTTGTTAGATCTTGTAATGTGAAGTACCTATACCAGATCTGCAAAAATACTTCAGAAATAACCAATAATAAACCATAAACCATTCACCATAACATGAACACCAGAAATAGAGAAAACCCTTGAGGTAGGGCAACACCATACAATGGATTCTATTATGGAAGGGATTCTCTCATGTTCACTTGCCTCTTCGAGGGGGAATCCTCCTATTGAGATACTGCTCCAAATACTATACTTATCTTCATGTCCCATTACATTGCTTGAACCCCTTTATATAGTGCTACCATCACCTAAGAGAATTCTAGAGGAGGAATTTTCTAGAAGTAGAACCTTCTAAGTCCTCTTACATTTATTATATCTAACTACCCATTTATTATATATAACTACCATAGTGGGCCATATTTAATAATATAGTGGACCTAGTCCACCTTACATTGAATGGCCTACACTATTATCACTATGGGCCCTCTAGCCCCCCCACACTACCTTTCTAGCTACCTTATATTCCATCCTCCTTATGAAAGCATTGTCCTCAATGCTTGATGTACAACCATATACCAGGGTCCCATGGATAAATGTGGACCATAGTGCTGAAGTAGACTAGAGAACCAGGGTCCCATTAAGAAATGGTAGCCACCATGTTGAGGTAGTCCAACCTCCATT
>JASDQU010027805.1:34110-46780 GCA_032191745.1 Picea mariana | reverse complement strand
TTCCTAGGTGCATAACTTTCACAAATTCTGCTTCTGCAAGCCCACTCAAGATAACATTCATAGCCTTAGCATTGAAGATAAATTCTAGTTTGTCATCCTTATTGTCTAGCACAATTGGCTTTACATAACCAATCTCTACCACATCCCAGACATCTGCACCTAAAGCCATTATGTAGGTTCTCATTCTAACTTTCTAGAAGGTAAAGTTTGTTCCATTGAATAGAGGGGCCTTATTGGTTGAATTTCTTTCATGGATTGACATGTTTAAGCTCTAGGATCTACCCTTAGATAAAAGGGACCGGCTCTGATACCAATTGTTAGACAACTGAGAGGGGGGGGGGTGAATCAGTTGTTACAGAGCTTAAACAATTATGCTTCTTTTAAAAATCTTAGCAAAAACAATTGAATGATGATCACAATAATGCAGAGAAATAAAAACAAACACATTCATCATTAGTCACATATATGAGAAACACAGAGACAAATATTTTCCAAGGAAACCCATACAGGGTAAAAACCTCTTTTTCTTTATATGATAAGTAATAATTACACTCTTTACATTATCATACATATGAGCACCAACTCATAATGAGGCTACAACCTCTGTTTAGCAGGCTGCAACTTGCTGAGAGCACCAACTCTCTATTTTTCTCTAGCACCAACTAGAAGGAAGCACCGAATCCCTGGATTTTCTAGCACCAACTAGAAGGAAGCACCAACTCCCTGTGTTCAATCACCCACTTGAACCTCTGAGGACAACAGTCCTCCCTAGCACCTCCCAACCACCCTGAAATATAACTCTTTGAATCTAAAACTTACTACAGTGATATAATGTTCAACAATGGCTTACCCGACTTATCATTGTTCTGTTGTATCTCGTTGCTCTTTCTACCACACTGCCTTTCTGCACATCTCACTTCTGTTGTCTGTTCTTCTACGATTTATCCTCTGTGCACCATGTCTATTCACTGCACAGTTCCTCTTCAAATCAATTCAGTTGTTGCACAATCTTCCTTCTTCATGCATGAATCACTTTCCACATTAACAAACACCACCACTCAAACAACAACAGCAACAACCCCCATCTCTTCTCTGTACCGCATTTTTATAGCTGTTGTGCACCTTGTGCATGTAATGTTTGTAATTCCTCTGCATGCTGTCTCTGCGCCGTTATCCTCCACCTCTGAAGTGCTCTGTCTGATCATCATCATGATTCTTCATATTCTCTGGTGGTTCACCCCGCTTGTCCAGCATCACTGTATGTTATACTGAGATTCCTCAGTCTCTCTGGCAGTTTAAGACTCTTCATCTTCTCTGAGACAGTCGAACTCTTGATATTCATCGACCTTGATCAACGGTCCATGATCTTGATGAATCAACGGTCCTGATATCATCGTGATCTCGCATCTCGCTATTCGTTTGTTGGATATTTTCGTCACTCCAAGTCGCGATAGGCGAGACTCTTAGATCAACGGTCCACATCTTTTGATGTATTGATGGTCAGGATCATTTCGTGATCTCACATCTCGCTGATCCTAAGATGGAGGTTCTCGTCACTCCAAGTTGTGATAGGCGAGGCTCCGAGATAGAGCTCAGATCAACGATCCACGTTCTTGGTGATCCGACGGTCCTGATCCTTTTGCAATCTTGCATCTCGCGATTCCTGTGATGGAGGTTCTCATTACTCCAAGTCGCGATAGGCGAGGCTCTGAGATGGAGCTCAGATCAACGATCCACATTCTTGGTGATCCGACGGTTCTGATCCTTTCGCAATCTCGCATCTCGCGATTCCTATGATGGAGGTTCTCGTCACTCCAAGTCATGATAGGCGAGGCTCTGAGATGGAGCTCAAATCAACGATCCACGTTCTTGATAATCCGACGGTCCTGATCTTTTCACAATCTCGCATCTCGTGATTCCTTTGACTTTCCAGACAGCGAGATGACGATCTTTTTCCACGTGTCCTCTTGATCCAATGGTCCTTGATTAAATCACGATTTCACATCCCACTGTTCCTTTGACTTTCCAGTCAGCGAGATGATGATCTTTCGCCACGTGTCCTCTTGATCCAACAATCCACGATTAAATCGTGATCTCGCATCTCGTAAATCTGGAGATGAATCATTTCAACTCTCCAAGTCACGATCAGTGAAACTCCGAGATGGATTTGAACCAATGGTCCAGATATGAACTTGATTTAATGGATGTGATTGAATCGCCATATCGCATATCACGAAATCCGCATTCCTGATGTCAAATGTTTTTGTCACTTCAAAGTTTCGATCCCCGATGCCTCATGAAGAAAATCAACGGTCCAGATCTCTTTCTCGGTTCAGTGGTTGTGATTGCATCGTGAAATCACCATTCTTGTTGTCAATGTTCTTTGACAACTTCAACTTGTGATCCTTGAAACCCCGACAGGGAGTCGGATCAACGGTCCACATAATCCCTTGGGATGGACGGTCCTCCTTCTTTTGGGATTTTGTGAGCCCATTTTCTCCTTGCACTTTAAACACTGTGCAGATTTTCCCCGATCCAACGGTGGTCGGATCCTGCGCTCAGATCTAATGCCTGAGACCTGTCCTCCTTTTTAGCGCGCTCTTCTTGTCAATATTCAGATCTGACGGCTCTCATGCTGTCGGGAATTTTGGATGGGATCCAATGGCTATGGATCTTTGTCTTCCTTCTCCTCTGCAAACTCCTTTATCTTGAGATTTGCTGCGTGTGTTTTCCTCAACGTTGTTCCTCCTGAGCTTTCACATACAAATCCCCAAGGGATATTATCCTTCTTATCCTGCCTTCTCCACTATTGTACTTTCCATCAATGACAAGCATACGCTACTTGGTAAACATTTGCCAACATTTTGTTGGTACGAGAATATGGACATCTCCGGAGATTGTAATCTCGCAATGATGTGGCATGGTGACGTGTATCTATTGACATGGCACTGGTTGAGTGGCTGCCACATGTCACCTTGATTCATGAATTTCATAAACTTCCAATGATCATTGACATGTGTCACCATTCATAATGTACCATGTGTCACTTTCTAGACTGTTGATTAGATCTGATGGTATTGATCTTCCTATTAGATCAGATGAATGGCAGGATTTCATGATTATGGATTTTCACTTCGTGGCTTCGAAACTTTGTGGATTTAGGAGTTTTAGTTGTTTGGGCCTCCTTGTAATCTCGGATTTGTCAATGTCGGTTTCACTATTCCTTCCCTCACATGATCAAACAGTCCAGGGGAATACTCATTATTTGAAGCTCATTCTTGATCAGACAACTAGAGATATTTTTGTGATTTCGAGACTCTAAGATATTGAGGATCCTTTCTACATTCCTCCACTTATCATCAAAGATTCTAATAGATATACCACCATAGACCTTCAACTATTTAATCCGAAGGCCTTTATTAAGTGTGGGGATCCAGAGTTTGGGTTTTCTTAGTTACAGTTAGGAGTTAGGAATAATTTTGTAAATATGGTAATATACCCACTTTGAATAGGCTTTTCAAACTTTGTATACACTCTAGAACTCTTTTTGGAGAAAATACTTGGTTAATGAATATTGAGAACCCCTTAAGGCCAGTTTTTGAAAGAGAGAAGAACTTGCATGTGTTTTTGTTTTGTTGTGAACTATTTCAAGAAAAATGTATGTTGCTCACAAGGGTTGTAAGGACATGTTTTCTTATAAACTAATCTAATGCAATCTATGACACTCTTGAAGTTTTTTTATTCTTTCGTATATTTTATATGTCCTGAGCATATGAGTTGTTAATGTATGCAGAAATATAGTCTAGAATTTTTTGGTTATGTATTTGCATGCATTTGTTCTAATTTTGTATCTCCATTACAACTATTTGAGTGAGGTTTTAAGATAAGTTTAGTCTTATTTACAACTCATTTGGTTGTGATAATTTGCTCCTAGGTAAGATATGATAGAATATATTAGAAGTRGATTAGATTTATTTTCATGTGTAGTCTTCATGTRCATCTTTACATTACATAACCATCCATCTTCACCCTCATAATGAGTAATGGCATTYGRGTGAGTATCCAAATGGGTCTCCTAAACCAAATGGTGCATAGTCTCATTGAGACTTTGTATTGAGGAGCACATTTTACTCTTGGTGGGTAACTCCRCCCYRTGAACACAGGAATGAGTAGAAGTCTCCCCCAAATTTACATGAAACGTGAATATGGGAGCAACAATAATATATATTAAAAAWATATAAAAAATATTTTATATTACAATGATACTTTTGATTACAATGTATAGAGATATTGATACATTTTAAATTGTATTTCAATAAAATTGAAAGTCAATGGAGGACAATGTTTCTCCTATTGCAACAACTACAATATTGAAATTACTAATTTAATTTGTACTAATAATTATATGAATATATTTAACACAATATTGAAACTTTAATATCCATAAATATTCCATTAAAAAATGAGAAACAAAATTGAAAATATATATATACAATTTTAACATATTTTTAAAATTGAACTTTACATATCTAAACTTCAAACATCTTTGTAAATTTGAAGCATTATTCTTTTTTTATTGGAAAAAAACAAAATTGTACTACTCTTCTAATATGAAAATATAATAAAAGTCAATGATATGGTTGCTTTATATCAACTAGAAACAAATGCTTGCCATGGATAGGTTTGATTTATTTGACTTTCATGTTTAGTTTAGGATTGAAGGGAGACATACATGCATTAAAAGTTTTTCATATCCACAACTATAAAGTGAGTATTATTAAGTTTTTTCACTGAACTAATTTTTGAAATAATATTTAAGTGTAGTTTAGTCTTAGTTTTATAGTGATATTTTGAATAAATATAATGAAAATATTTGTAATAAATTATGTATTTGTAATAATGGAATAAAATATTTACATTTTAATTTAATATAATTCTAATTTAAATCTCTCTTTTTAGGAAATTCGTTCCAAGCTCCCATTTCCTTGATGTTGAAGCTCCCAAAAAGACTTAAAATATGAGAAAACAACACACAAAGGTCAGTCTACGCTCACTTCTATATTATTCAATGAAGACTCATTACATCATTATACAGGAAAAGACTCTACCTAATCATCTACATGCAAACCACAAACAACTAGACTCTACAGACAATGAACTACGAACTGACTCTTAGAACTGACGCTTACAACTCACTCTTACTCCATTTCAAAGTCTCCCCCTTAATGGAGAATGGATTGACTTATACACCTAACATCTCCCTAAACAACTCAAACTTAATCTTTCCAAGAGGCTTAGTGAAAATATTAGCAACATTTTCACTAGTATTACAATACATAAGAGCTATTTCATTTGACTACAACTTTTCTCTAATAGAATGAAACTGAGCTTCAACATGCTTTGTCCTTGCATGAAAATTTGAATTCTTTGAAATATTGATTGAACTTTGATTATCACATTTTATCATTATAGTTTCCTTTTGTTCTTTTCCAACATCTTGAAGAATTCTTCTTAACCAAACAACTTCACAAGTTGTTGCACACAAGGCTTTATATTCTACTTCATTAGAAGACAAAGATACAATAGGTTGTTTTTTACTGCTCCATGCAACAACCTCGGATCCAATTCTAAACACATATCCAACGGTTGATCTTCGATCATCCATATTGACAGCCCAATCAAAATCTGAGTAACCTGTCAATTCAACATCAGATGCATCAATATATTTAATACCATAATCAGGTGTTCCTTTTAGATACCTGAGTATTGCCTTTGTTGCAGTCCAATGGATTTCAAGAGGTTTCTCCATGAAATGACTTAACACACTCACAAAATATGAAATATCAGGTCTGGTTGTGATGAGATAATTCAAACTACCCACCATCTATCTATACATAGTGCCATTCACCTCCTTCAAACCATCATCACAAGAAATTTTCAAATTCTGTTGCATGGGAACAATAGAATACTTACATTGATCCATTTTAAATATTTCAAGTACTTCTCTCACATACTTACTCTGACAAACAAAAGTTTGGCTTGCATTTCTCCAAAATTCAAGACCTAGGTAGTAATGTAACTCACCAAGATCTTTCATTTCAAAAACTTTTGACAACTGCTCCTTGATTTCATCAATTAATTTCTCTGCATTTCCTATAATTATCAAATCATAAACATATAAGTAAATCAATACTATATACCCTCGTTCATAAAATTTGGTATACAGATTTGGAACACTTTTACTGATAAAACCTTGTTGAAGAAAGAAAGAGTCTATCTTATCATACCATGACCTAGGTGCATGTTTTAGTCCATACAATGCTTTCTTTAACTTACACACTAAGTGTTCTTTCCCTTTTTCCACAAACCCTTTAGGTTGAGTAAGGTAAACCTCTTCCTTTAACTAACCATTCAAAAATGCATATTTAACATCTAATTGGTGCATCTTCCAATGATACTTTGTAGCTAAAGCAATTAACAATATGATAGTATTCAATTTAGCTATTGGTGCAAATGTTTCAACATAATCAATACCTTATGTTTGTGAATACCCCTTTGCCACCAGTCTAGCCTTATATTTATCTATTCTACCATCTGATTTAAACTTGGGTTTGTATATCCATTCGCATCCAATGGGATTCTTATGTTTAGGCAATTCAATCAATACCCAAGTATTGTTTTTCATTATACATTCATATTCTTCCTCCATTGCATTCTCCATTCATCATGTTCATTTGATTCATCAAAAATCATGGGTTCTATGACATTTTAAATGCTACTCATTAGGGCATAGTCTCTATACCTCTCAGGGAGTCAAACCTGTCATGAATATCTTCTCAACCGATTATCTTCCTCCCCACTTTGTTAAGATATTTCTTCGCCTCTAGGTGAACTGTGACTGCTCGAATTGTCCATATCACTAAGTCCTTCTTGTTGTTGTCGTTGTCATTGTGGTTGTGGCTGCTTTTGTTGTGGTGGATGTTGTTGTTTCTCTTCTTTAGCTCCTTCATCAAGAAGTCTATGCCATTCCTCATGAATTTTGTCATCATGATTTCTTGCTTCCTTCTCATGGAAAAGTACATCTCTACTTGCAAATACTTTGTGAGTAGATGGATCAAACAATTTGTATGCTTTGAATTCAGAAAAATACCCAATGAAAATACCTTTAATGGCTTTAGCATCAAATTTCTTCCTATTCTCCTTTGGAATATGAGCAAAATACTTACACCCAAATACTTTCAAATTATGAAATGCAGGTTTGGAATCATACAAGGCTTCGAAAGGAGTAACATTATCAATACACCTTGTTGGACTTATATTCTTTAAATAAACTACAGTATTTATGGCTTCAGCCCAAAATGCATTCGAGAGATTCTTACCCTTCATCATACTCCGTGCACACTCTACCAGAGTTCTATTTTTCCTTTCAGTGACTTCGTTTTGCTGTGCAGTGTGAGGTACTATAAACTATTGTACTATTCCATGATATTTGCAATATTTGTTGAAGTCCTTGATTTATGCTCCCCCCCTTAATATAAACGGAGTATTTTGATGGATTTTCCTGTCTTCTTTTCCACCATGGTTTTGAATTCCTTAAAGCACTAAAAAACATCACTTTTTCGTATAAGGAATTAAACCCATGTGTATCTTGTGCAATCATCAATAAATAACATAAATTAAAATGCACCTCCTAAAGACTTAGTTTGCATAGGCCCACAAACATCAGTATGCACAATATCTAACACATCTCTCTTTTTCCTATCAGGATTAGAGGAGAATTCATCTTTGTGCATATTTCCTAATGCACATCCATCACACACAACATTCTCATTCTTTAGCATGGGAATTCCTTCAACCATATTCTTTTTCTGTAATAACAATAAATCAAGATGATTGATGTGTCCATACCTTTGATGCCAAATAATCTCTGTTGGCATGGTTTCAAAAGTCAGTGCGTTATGTGCTTTGCTGGTAACAATAATCTTGTATAGGCCTCCTACTCTGAATCCCGTTGCAACGGTTTTGAAATGGTCTAGCAGATCCTTCACTATGGAATAATTATTGAAGAACTCAACCTTCAAGTCCTGATCTGTAATGGTGGACATAAAGATCAAATTTTTCTTTATTCTTGGCACATAAACAACATTGTGAATGTGACGAACTGTACCATTCAAAAATGTCACAGGAATGTCTCCATATCCCTTGATCTAATGAGCATGGTCATCACCAGGATATATGTTGGCTCCATTATGTGTTTCTTTAAAATTAGTATACCACATCTTATTGCATGTCATATGTACTGATGCTCTAGAATCCATAAACCAGAAATTAGAATCATTTGTTTCAGTAGATAAACCAGTGTTAGACACAAACAACTTAAGATCCCGTGAATCAAAATTTGGAGGTTCATCAATATCATCACTAGCAATAAATAATTTGAGATCATGATTTGAAGATTTTTCTKCATAATGACCTGAATATATTCTAGGTTTATTCCTAGCCTCACCACTCTTCTTCTTATGAAAATCCTTAACAATATGTCCAGTTCGAACAAAATAAAAACAAATCTTTGAATCATTCATGTTAGATTGCATACCTTGATTCGGCCTTGGAGATTGTCTTTTCTGCGATGTACTGCCTCTCTACCATGAATTGCCTCCTCTGCCTCTTTCTCCTGATCTCCCTCTTGTGGATCTCTTATTTGACCACATTGCCAAATATGTTAAGCCCTAAATAGTGTCTCATTACCCCTTAATTGGGGCATATTATATCAGTAATTTTATTTTATTTATGTCGTCTTTAGGCCATTAGTTTTAATTATTCTTACTAGTCTCCTATATATACCAAGGAGGCATTTTCATTTTGAATCATCTTGTAATTGTACATTTATGTGGGGATAAGGAGGTTTCCCCCTCAAAGAGGCTTATTATATGAATTTATCTCTTTTTCAATGCATTGAGTACTTATTCTAAGGTTTTTGCATGCTATATTGATATTTGGTTCTTAACATATGGTATCAGAGCTCAAGGTCTTGGGGTTTCGTTGCTACATTTAAGACACCCTGGAATTTTTTCTATAACTTTTTTTATACAACACTTTAGAAGGAACATCTTGAAGGGTATTTAGTAGATAGATCAAGGTATGTTGGGTTCAAATTTATGCTCCTGAGGCCTTATACTTTCATAGATACAACCTGTGAAATATAGGGTTATGGAATCTTCCTGAACTAAGTCATTGCATAATTTTCACTATAAACATTTTTTTGTAATGTTTCAGACCCTTAACTCTAGAGGATATTCACATAAATTAGTAAGGTATCTTTGATACAATGCTTAGATTCTAGGTCATCTTACATTTGTATATACACCCTATGGAAGATAGGGTCTATGACTAGTCCTATTGACTAGTCTCAAGAAGGTGTTCCAGGTAAAACAATCTTAAATTCTTCATAGAGTATCCAAATTGTCTGAGACTAGATTCATTGGATAGTGGACAGTTTGCAGTATTTCTGGTATGAGTTTCAGAATTTTATATCAATTATTTTGTGCAGGGCACGCTATACAAGTGAGATATCTTGAAAATACCAAAAATCGGCAAGTTGTGGAGAAGCTACCATAAATTCCACTTGGCACATCCAATTTTGATTGGACCTGTGGAATTACAGAGAAGAAATATCATATAACTACAAAAAATAAAGTTTCATACCCAGAAGGGCCGAAACTTTGTAAATACAGTAGAAGAAAGATTGTCTAGCAGAACCACCTCAAAATCGAGGTTCAAAAGTGATACTTGGCCAACATGCCACTCAAAATGGGAAATTCTACACCAAATAAGCCTCCGGACAGTCCTACTTGGAATCTTGATGAAGGTGAAGAAATGCGTAGGGACATAAAAGAAGATAATAAAAAAAGATGAACTACAAGAGATGGAAGCTAAGTTGGAGGCAAAGATGGATGGTTTCATGGAAGGAATGAAAAATTTCATAATAGAGAGGACACCTAAAAGTGAAAATGTATCCCATGAAATTCATGATGAGGAAACAAGGAAGGTGAATCAAGAATGGAGAAAATACAACTTTGGGTTGAAGACCAACCACGTTCCTAAGATCAATATGAGGAATTTTGATGGAAAGGACCTTATCACATGGATACTTCAGATGGAGCAATTATTTGATCTACATAATGTGCCACATACACAAAAGGTACAAATCGCTTCTTTATATTTAGAACCCAATCAATTTGTATGGTATAGATGGTTGTGTTCTCGCAAATCACTCATCCCTTGGATAATTTTCACGAAAAAAATGATAGCAGACTATGAGGATACAAGGAGAAATACCTTCTTTAGCCAATTGATAAATATCAAGAAAAAGGGTTCAGTTACAGAACACATTGAGAACTTCCAAAGATTGAATATAAAGGTAACAGATATTCCAGATGAGCACTTGAGTGATGTATTCATAGGAACTTTAAGAGATACCATTCAACATGAGGTTCTCCTTTGGGAACCCAAATCATTGGAGAATGCATTTAGCATGGCAAGAAATGTTGAAAGTAAAAATATGGCTATGGCTACTAGAAGGACCAATCCTAACATCTATAGAGAGAATAATGATCCTTCTTCTAAAACACCTCAACCTACAAGGTTGACACCTCAACAATTGGAGGAAAGAAAAGAAAAGGGTTTATGTTTTAATGTGACAGAAAGTACAGTAAGAGACATAAGTGTGGTGAGAAGAAATTATTCTACATAGATTGTGAAGAGGAAGAAGAACAAGAACATGAAAAACAACCATCTCAGGATGAAACCATAGAATCAATTTCATCTGAAGAGTTGACTCCCACGATATCATGTAATGCATTGGCTATAATTAGCACTCCTCAAACCCTCAAGATCAAAGGATATATCAAAACAAAAAAGGTAATAGTCCTAATTGATTCTAGCAGTACTCATAATTTCATTCACTATAAATTAGCCAAAGATCTCAATTGCTTTGTATATCCAGCACCAGAGTTTCAAGTAATAATTGCAGATGGAGGAACTATCATTTGCTCAGAAAACTGCAATAAGATCAATCTTACTATGGGGGAATATGTCATGAATAGTCCAATGATTTCTATACCCATGGGTGGTTCTGATGTTGTACTAGGAATCTAATGGTTACAATCATTAGGAACAATGGCTTTTAATTTTCAAGAAGTTTTCATGAAATTTTCATTGGAAGGAAAATAAATTGAGTTAAGAAGTATCACAAGGAAACCTGATAATGTGGTAAGCTCTAATGGCATGACAAAATTATTGAAAAAGGGGCATCAAGGTGTTATTCCACAACTATGCTCACTAGATGTTTAAACATCTAAGCCATCTATTCCTCTAGATCTCCAAGGGATCATTGATAAGTATTCCAAAGTATTTGAAGATATTCCCAAAGGTCTTCCACCTACTCAAAATCATGGTCATGATATTCACCTAATTCCTGGGAGTGTTCCTCCTAACATCAGGCCATACAGATACCCTTATGCCCAAAAGAGTGAAATCGAGCACATGGTTGAAGAAATGTTAGAGGCTATCATTATTAGACCTTGCCAAAGTTCTTACTCTACACTGGTGGTAATGGTATTCAAGAAAGATGACTCATGGAATATGTGTCTAGATTATAGAGAGCTCAACAAGATCACTATTAAAGATAAGTTTCCCATTCCCTTCATTGATGAATTGTTATATGAGCTACATGGAGCAATCTATTTCACAAAGCTGGATCTTCATTCAGGGTATCATCAGATTAGAATGAAGGAAGAAGATATCTTGAAAACAACATTTCGAACTCATGAAGGCGATTATGAATTTTTGGCCATGCCTTTTGGCCTTACAAATGCACCTTCCACATTTCAAGGGTTTATGAATTCCATTTTCAAGCCCTTCCTTCAAAAATTTGTGTTAGTATTTTTTGATGATATACTAATCTATAGCAAGTCTTGGGAGGATCATGTGCAACATGTTGACAAGGTGCTACAACTACTAAAGGAGCAAGAACTATACGCCAAACCATCCAAATGTTTCTTTGGAGTAAAGGAGGTAGAGTATTTGGGTCATATTGTATCTCATGAAGGTGTCAAGGTAGACCGTAACAATATTAAGGCTATGATGGACTGGAAAATTCCCAAAACATTAAAGAATCTTAGAGGATTTTTGGGTTTGATAGGTTACTACCACAAATTTGTGCGGCACTATGGAAGAATAGAAGCACCTTTAACTAAACTAACTAAGAAGGATGCATTTCCATGGACTCCAGAGGCAACTAAAGATTTTCAACAACTTAAAGAGGTGATGTGCAAATCTCCTGTCTTGACCACTCCATACTTCACATAAACCTTTATTATGGAATGTGATGCCTCAGGAAATGGAATTGGTGTTGTCCTAATGCAAGAAGGAAGGCCACTGGCTTTTGAAAGTCGACCATTCAAGGGAAGGGATTTACATAAACCCATTTATGAGAAGGAAATGATGACAATACTACATGCATTGAAGAAATGACATACTTACCTAATAGGTAGGCACTTCAAGGTCAAAACAGATCATGATAGTCTTAAATACTTCTTGGAACAAAGACTATCTTCAGAAGAACAACAAAAATGGGTAACCAAGATATTGGGTTATGATTTTGAAATCG
>JASDQU010027805.1:18725-34090 GCA_032191745.1 Picea mariana | reverse complement strand
GGAGGATCATGTGCAACATGTTGACAAGGTGCTACAACTACTAAAGGAGCAAGAACTATACGCCAAACCATCCAAATGTTTCTTTGGAGTAAAGGAGGTAGAGTATTTGGGTCATATTGTATCTCATGAAGGTGTCAAGGTAGACCGTAACAATATTAAGGCTATGATGGACTGGAAAATTCCCAAAACATTAAAGAATCTTAGAGGATTTTTGGGTTTGATAGGTTACTACCACAAATTTGTGCGGCACTATGGAAGAATAGAAGCACCTTTAACTAAACTAACTAAGAAGGATGCATTTCCATGGACTCCAGAGGCAACTAAAGATTTTCAACAACTTAAAGAGGTGATGTGCAAATCTCCTGTCTTGACCACTCCATACTTCACATAAACCTTTATTATGGAATGTGATGCCTCAGGAAATGGAATTGGTGTTGTCCTAATGCAAGAAGGAAGGCCACTGGCTTTTGAAAGTCGACCATTCAAGGGAAGGGATTTACATAAACCCATTTATGAGAAGGAAATGATGACAATACTACATGCATTGAAGAAATGACATACTTACCTAATAGGTAGGCACTTCAAGGTCAAAACAGATCATGATAGTCTTAAATACTTCTTGGAACAAAGACTATCTTCAGAAGAACAACAAAAATGGGTAACCAAGATATTGGGTTATGATTTTGAAATCGTCTATAAAAAAGGGAAGAAAAATGTTGCGGAAGATACACTCTCAAGGAAGGATGAAGATGTTAAGGCCTTTCTTTGTGCTATCTTGATCATCCAACCCGATTTGATAATAGAAGCAAGGAATGAATGGAAGAATGACGAAAAAGTGTGGACTCTCATTCAAAGGTTGCAGCATGATTCCAGTACATCAGATACATTTACATGGAAAAATGATTCACTATGGTACAAATATTGCCTATATTTATGTAAGAAATCTCAACTCAAACAAAAGGTACTATTGGAATTTCACACCTCTCCAGTAGGAGGGTACTCAAGATTTTTAAAAACCTACCATAGGGTCAAATATTTTTAAAAACACCATAGGGTCAATGAAAATACCTTTAATGGCTTTAGCATCAAATTTCTTCCTATTCTCCTTTGGAATATGAGCAAAATACTTACACCCAAATACTTTCAAATTATGAACTGCAGGTTTGGAATCATACAAGGCTTCGAAAGGAGTAACAATATCAATACACCTTGTTGGACTTATATTCTTCAAATAAACTACAGTATTTATGGCTTCAGCCCAAAATGCATTCGAGAGATTATTACCTTTCATCATACTCCATGCACACTCTACCATAGTTCTATTTTTCCTTTCAGTGACTTCGTTTTGCTGTGCAGTGTGAGGTACTATAAACTATTGTACTATTCCATGATATTTGCAATATTTGTTGAAGTCCTTGATTTATGCTCCCCCCTTTAATATAAACGGAGTATTTTGATGGATTTTCCTATCTTCTTTTCCACCATGGTTTTGAATTCCTTAAAGTACTCAAAAACATCACTTTTTCGTATAAGGAAGTAAACCCATGTGTATCTTGTGCAATCATCAATAAATAACATAAATTAAAATGCACCTCCTAAAGACTTAGTTTGCATAGGCCCACAAACATCAGTATGCACAATATCTAACACATCTCTCTTTTTCCTATCAGGATTAGAGGAGAATTCATCTTTGTGCATATTTCCTAATGCACATCCATCACACACAACATTCTCATTCTTTAGCATGGGAATTCCTTCAACCATATTCTTTTTCTGTAATAACAATAAATCAAGATGATTGATGTGTCCATACCTTTGATGCCAAATAATCTATGTTGGCATGGTTTCAAAAGTCAGTGCATTATGTGCTTTGCTGGTAACAATAAGCTTGTATAGGCCTCCTGCTCTGAATCCCGTTGCAACAGTTTTGAAATGGTCCAGGAGATCCTTCACTATGGAATAATTATTGAAGAACTCAACCTTCAAGTCCTGATCTGTAATGGTGGACACAAAGATCAATTTTTTCTTTATTCCTGGCACATAAACAACATTGTGAATGTGACGAACTGTACCATTCAAAAATGTCACAGGAATGTCTCCATATCCCTTGATCTGATGAGCACGGTCATCACCAAGATATATGTTGGCTCCATTATGTGTTTCTTTAAAATTAGTATACCACATCTTATTGCATGTCATATGTACTGATGCTCCAGAATCCACAAACCAGAAATTAGAATCATTTGTTTCAGTAGATAAACCAGTGTTAGACACAAACAACTTAAGATCCCGTGAATAAAAATTTGGAGGTTCATCAATATCATCACTAGCAATAAATAATTTGAGATCATGATTTGAATATTTTTCTGCATAATGACCTGAATATATTCTAGGTTTATTCCTAGCCTCACCACTCTTCTTCTTATGAAAATCTTTAACAATATGTCCAGTTCGAACAAAATAAAAACAAATCTTTGAATCATTCATGTTAGATTGCATACCTTGATTCGACCTTGGAGATTGTCTTTTCTGCGATGTACTGCCTCTCTACCATGAATTGCCTCCTCTGCCTCTTTCTCCTGATCTCCCTCTTGTGGATCTCTTATTTGACCACATTGCCAAATATGTTAAGCCCTAAATAGTGTCTCATTACCCCTTAATTGGGGCATATTATATCAGTAATTTTATTTTATTTATGTCGTCTTTAGGCCATTAGTTGTAATTATACTTCCTAGTCTCCTATATATACCAAGGAGGCATTTTCATTTTGAATCATCTTGTAATTGTACATTTATGTGGGGATAAGGAGGTTTCTCCCTCAAAGAGGCTTATTATATGAATTTATCTCTTTTTCAATGCATTGAGTACTTATTCTGAGGTTTTTTCATGCTATATTGATATTTGGTTCTTAACATATGGTATCAGAGCTCAAGGTCTTGGGGTTTCGTTGCTACATCTAAGACACACTGGAATTTTTTCTATAACTTTTTTTATACAACACTTTAGAAGGAACATATTGGAGGGTATTTAGTAGACAGATCAAGGTATGTTGGGTTCAAATTTATGCTCCTGAGGCCTTATACTTTTAGAGATACAACCTGTGAAATATAGGGTTATGGAATCTTCCTGAACTAAGTCATTGCATAATTTTCACTATAAACATTTTTCTGTAATGTTTCAGACCCTTAACTCTAGAGGATATTCACATAAATTAGTAAGGTATCTTTGATACAATGTTTAGATTCTAGGTCATCTTACATTTGTATATACACCCTATGGAAGATAGGGTATCTGACTAGTCTCAAGAAGGTGTTCCAGGTAAAACAATCTTAAATTCTTCATAGAGTATCCAAATTGTCTGAGACTGGATTCATTGGATAGTGGACAGTTTGCAGTATTTCTGGTATGAGTTTCAGAATTTTATATCAATTATTTTGTGCAGGGCACGCTATACAAGTGAGATATCTTGAAAATACCAAAAATCAACAAGATGTGGAGAAGCTACCATAAATTCCACTTGGCACATCCAATTTTGATTGGACCTGTGGAATTACAGAGAAGAAATATCATATAACTACAAAAAATAAAGTTTCATACCCAGAAGGGCCGAAACTTTGTAAATACAGTAGAAGAAAGATTGTCTAGCAGAACCACCTCAAAATCAAGGTTCAAAAGTGATACTTGACCAACATGCCACTCAAAATGGGAAATTCTACACCAAATAAGCCTATGGACAATCCTACTTGGAATCTTGATGAAGGTGAAGAAATGCGTAGGGACATAAAAGAAGATAATAACAAAAGATGAACTACAAGAGATGGAAGCTAAGTTGGAGGCAAAGATGGATGGTTTCATGGAAGGAATGAAAAATTTCATAATAGAGAGGACACCTAAAAGTGAAAATGTATCCCATGAAATTCATGACGAGGAAACAAGGAAGGTGAATCAAGAATGGAGAAAATACAACTTTGGGTTGAAGACCAACCACGTTCCTAAGATCAATATGAGGAATTTTGATGGCAAGGACCTTATCACATGGATACTGCAGATGGAGCAATTATTTGATCTACATAATGTGCCACATACAAAAAAGGTACAAATCGCTTCTTTATATTTAGAACCCAATCAATTTGTATGGTATAGATGGTTGTGTTCTCGCAAATCACTCATCCCTTGGACAATTTTCACGAAAAAAATGATAGCAGACTATGAGGATACAAGGAGCAATACCTTCTTTAGCCAATTGATAAATATTAAGAAAAAGGGTTCAGTTACATAACACATTGAGAACTTCCAAAGATTGAATATAAAGGTAACAGATATTTCAGATGAGCACTTGAGTGATGTATTCATAGGAACTTTAAGAGATAACATTCAACATGAGGTTCTCCTTTGGGAACCCAAATCATTGGAGAATGCATTTAGCATGGCAAGAAATGTTGAAAGTAAAAATATGGCTATGGCTACTAGAAGGACCAATCCTAACATCTATAGAGAGAATAATGCTCCTTCTTCTAAAACACCTCAACCTACAAGGTTGACACCTCAACAATTGGAGGAAAGAAAAGAAAAGGGTTTATGTTTTAATGTGACAGCAAGTACAGTGAGAGACATAAGTGTGGTGAGAAGAAATTATTCTACATAGATTGTGAAGAGGAAGAAGAACAAGAACATGAACAACAACCATCTCAAGATGAAACCATAGAATCAATTTCATCTGAAGAGTTGACTCCCACGATATCATATAATGCATTGGCTATAATTAACACTCCTCAAACCCTCAAGATCAAAGGATATATCAAAACGAAAAAGGTAATAGTCCTAATTGATTCTAGCAGTACTCATAATTTCATTCACTATAAATTAGCCAAAGATCTCAATTGCTTTGTATATCCAGCACCAGAGTTTCAAGTAATGATTGCAGATGGAGGAACTATCATTTGCTCAGGAAACTGCAATAAGATCAATCTTACTATGGGGGAATATGTAATGAATAGTCCAATGATTGCTATGCCCATGGGTGGTGCTGATGTTGTACTAGGAATCTAATGGTTACAATCATTAGGAACAATGGCTTTTAATTTTCAAGAAGTTTTCATGAAATTTTCATTGGAAGGAAAATAAATTGAGTTAAGAAGTATCACAGGGAAACCCGATAATGTGATAAGCTCTAATGGCATGACAAAATTATTGAAAAAGGGGCATCAAGGTGTTATTCCACAACTATGCTCACTATATGTTTAAACATCTAAGCCATCTATTCCTCTAGATCTCCAAGCGATCATTGATAAGTATTCCAAAGTATTTGAAGATATTCCCAAAGGTCTTCCACCTACTCGAAATCATGGTCATGATATTCACCTAATTCCTAGGAGTGTTCCTGCTAACATCAGGCCATATAGATACCCTTATGCCCAAAAGAGTGAAATTGATCACATGGTTGAAGAAATGTTAGAGGCTAGCATTATTAGACCTTGCCAAAGTTCTTACTCTACACTGGTGGTAATGGTATTCAAGAAAGATGACTCATGGCATATGTGTCTAGATTATAGAGAGCTCAACAAGATCACTATTAAAGATAAGTTTCCCATTCCCTTAATTGATTAATTGTTATATGAGCTACATGGAGCAATCTATTTCACAAAGTTGGATCTTCATTCAGGGTATCATCAGATTAGAATGAAGGAAGAAGATATCCCGAAAACAACATTTCGAACTCATGAAAGCGATTATGAATTTTTGGCCATGCCTTTTGGCCTTACAAATGCACCTTCCACATTTCAAGGGTTTATGAATTCCATTTTCAAGCCCTTCCTTCAAAAATTTGTGTTAGTATTTTTTGATGATATACTAATCTATAGCAAGTCTTGGGAGGATCATGTGCAACATGTTGACAAGGTGCTACAACTACTAAAGGAGCAAGAACTATACGCCAAACCATCCAAATGTTTCTTTGGAGTAAAGGAAGTAGAGTATTTGGGTCATATTTTATCTCATGAAGGTGTCAAGGTAAACCGTAACAATATTAAGGCTATGATGGACTGGCAAATTCCCAAAACATTAAAGAATCTTAGAGGATTTTTGGGTTTGACAAGTTACTACCACAAATTTGTGAGGCACTATGGAAGAATAGAAGCACCTTTAACGACACTAACTAAGAAGGATGCATTTCCATGGACTCCAGAGGCAGCTAAAGATTTTCAACAACTTAAAGAGGTGATGTGCAAATCTCCTGTCTTGACCACTCCAGACTTCACAGAAACCTTTATTATGGAATGTGATGCCTCGGGAAATGGAATTGGTGTTGTCCTAATGCAAGAAGGAAGGCCCCTGGCTTTTGAAAGTCGACCATTCAAGGGAAGGGATTTACATAAACCCATTTATGAGAAGGAAATGATGACAATACTACATGCATTGAAGAAATGACATACTTACCTAATAGGTAGGCACTTCAAGGTCAAAATAGATCATGATAGTCTTAAATACTTCTTGGAACAAATACTATCTTCAGAAGAACAACAAAAATGGGTAACCAAGATATTGGGTTATGATTTTGAAATCGTCTATAAAAAAGGGAAGAAAAATGTTGTGGAAGATACACTCTCAAGGAAGGATGAGGATGTTAAGGCCTTTCTTTGTACTATCTTGATCATCCAACCCGATTTGATAATAGAAGCAAGGAATGAATGGAAGAATGACAAAAAAGTGTGGACTCTCATTCAAAGGTTGCAGCAGGATTCCAGTACATCAGATACATTTACATGGAAAAATGATTCACTATGGTACAAATATTGCCTATATTTATGTAAGAAATCTCAACTCAAACAAAAGGTACGATTGGAATTGCACACCTCTCCAGTAGGAGGGCACTCAAGATTTTTAAAAACCTACCACAGGGTCAAGAAGAAATTTTTTTAGGATGCCCTTAAAAATGATGTTCAAAGGTTTGTGACAGAATGTTTGGTTCGCCAACAAAATAAGGTGGAAACAATTAAGACCCTAGGTCTTTTACAACCATTAGTTATCCCAAGTCAGCACTGGGAGTAGGTTTCCATGGATTTCATCACAGAGTTACCAAAGTCTGAAGGAAAGAGTGTCATCATGGTGATTGTTGATAGACTAACCAAGTACGCACACTTTTATGCACTCTAGCATCCCTTCAAATCTATTATAGTTGCCACTGCATTCACAGAGACAGTTCAAAAGCTACATGGCAGCCCAAAGATTATTGTAAGTGACAGAGATCCCATATTCAATGGACATTTTTGGACATAATTATTTTCCTGTTTGAGTACTCAATTGGCTCATAGCTCATCCTATCATCCTCAATTGGCTCATAGCTCATCCTATCATCCTAAATATGATGGACAAACCGAGATAGTGAACAAATGTATGGAAGGCTACCTTCATTGCTTTGTTGCTGATAAACAAACACAATGGTTTAAATGGTTACCCTTAGTAGAATGGTGGTATAACACTTCCTTTCATACTGCAACAAAAATGACACCATTTATGGCACTCTATGGATACCACCCTCCTTCCATCACTTCTTTTCTAAAATAAAAATCTAAGGTTCAAGCAGTGGAAGATCACATCGAGCATCAACAACAAGTTCTCCAAATATTAAAGGACAACCTGACCATGGCACAAAATCATATGAAACAACAAGCAGAACAACATCGCAGTGAGAGAGGTTTTGAGGTAGGGGATTGGGTGTTTTTAAGACTGTAACAACCATACAAATAAATGTCCCTCAAGAAAGCCAAGAAGGATAATAAATTATCACGAAAGTGTTATGGCCCTTATAAGGTGTTGCAAAATATTGGTACTATGGCATACAAATTAGAGTTATCTGCATCTTCACGAGTACACCCATTTTTCCATGTTTCATGCTTAAATAAGGTTATAGGTGACAAGATCCCAGTTCAAACTATATTTCCAGAACTTGACAAGGAAGGAAAAATCATATTGGAGCCTGAAGCCATCACTAACACAAGAATTCGCCAGCTGAGGAATAGATCCATTTCAAAGTATCTCATTAAATGGAGGAAACTACCGGTTGAATATTCCACTTGGGAAGATGAGTCTTTTATACATAAGCATCTAGAGTTACTCAAGCATTGTGGACAACACTTGTCTCAAGGGGAGGGGCATGCTAAGCCCTAAATAGTCGCTCATTACCCCTTAATTGGGGCATATTATATTAGTAATGTTATTTTATTTATGTCGTCTTTAGGTCAATAGTTGTAATTATACCTCCTAGTCTCCTATATATACCAAGGAGGCATTTTCATTTGAATAATCTTGTAATTGTACATTTATGTAGGCATAAGGAGGTTTTCCCCTCGAAGAGTCTTATTATATGAATTTATCTCTTTTTCAAGGTGTTGAGTACTTATTCTGAGGTTTTTCTATGCTATATTGATATTTGGTTCTTAACAAAATATTTATTCTGAGGCTTCAAATTCCCACGCCTCTCTTCCTCTTGCAGCAAAATACCTATCAGTTCTTCAAACATAGGAAGTTTCTCCCTTGCTGGAAGACCTGTTATGAACATTTGATAATCTTCTAGCATACCATTTAAGGTAATAGTGATCATATCAGTGTTGGAAACAGTTTCCCCTACATTTACTAGCTTGTTTTTCATCTCTTTAATACGACCCAAAAATGAACTAATAGATTCATTTCCATCCATCTTAATTCCTAGCAATTTAGTTTTCATGAACAAAATTTGATTTGTGTTGCTAGTTTCATACAATGCTTTAAGTGGTGTCCATGTTTCAATAAAAGTTGTAGCTTCTCTATTATGTGGAATTATGCTATCTTTAACAAACATGCACAATCATACCTTCGCCTTGTTTTCACGCTTCTCCCAATATTGGATCTGTGTTACTGTCGCACCTGCAACCGCATCAGGTTTCACTTCAGTTCCCTTCGGAATGTTCTAGAAACCATAGCCCTCCATGAGCATCTACATCTTGAATTTCCATTTAATGAAATTCGAGCCATCTAACTTGTTGGCTTAGTTGAGGTAGGTCTCTGCTAGCAGATTCACCGTCATTGAAAGATAGTCTCTGCAAGTGAATCACCAAGGATATGCAACTTACTCTCAGTTTTCTTAAAAAGAAATATAATAAATCCTTAAAAAACATTAACACCACTCCATGCATAAAAAAATATAAATTTCTTAAAAAAGAAAATTTTCCTTTTCTGTTTTTTTTTAATACGGTTATTGGATAAATCGGTAGGTGCAGACACTAACTGATCTCCCTAGATCCACCTAGATCTAGAACAAAACACACCAGAACATGACACGTTCCTTAAATTTTAGATATTGAATTTACTGACTAAAGAAGGATAGGTGACATACCATTTAAACGTTGCTTCCTCTCACCATCGCCATCCTAGCTTTGTTCCAATGCTCATACAATGATGAACCTGCGAAAGAACGCAACCAACCAAAGTGATACTAATAGCATCAACTCAATATAAACCTATGTATGTGATCAAGGAATCATACAATAAAACACAACAAGCTTTATAAGAAAGAATTGTATTATTGTATGATATTAAATGTGAAAGAGAGATTACAACCATGGCCTTGATGTCGTAAAATCCCTTCCAACTGTCCTTCGTTCCCCACAAACTTTCATTCCAAGAATTCTGAGAGCACAGATCTGATAATATTCACAATCTATCTTGACAAAGGCAAAACTCAAAGACACTCCAACCAAGCTAATAATTCCAAGCCAAATCCAACTTAGCCCTTCTCCATGAGAGCTCCTCTCCTTTTATAATTTGAAGAGGATAAGGTGAGGAGGTTAGGATGATCCCACTAAATTATGAAAGCGAGTAAGATCCAAACCATTCGGATGCCACCTCACCATGAAAGTTTCTCCTTCTAGAAGATTCGAGAAAACATTTGTTTTTCCCACGTGTAAGCATTCTCGCACCCTTCCTATAGAGAAAAATGTGAACTCCTCACGACCTAGCTATGATGCAGCCTACGAGAATTAGGCATTCTCGCACCCTAGCCATAATGTAGCCTGCAAACTTCATTTTTTATAGAGTTTTTACAAAGGAAAATGCAACTTCTTTTCTCAGGAAAAGTTCTTCTCCCTTCCTTCTTCAGGAACTTAGGCCACTAACCTCGTCAAAGGCAACATATAGGTTTACATCATTAATGGTCATAAGAATGACGGAAATAATGTGTAACAAATACACACTTATATCCACCTTAATAAACTTTAATATCCCCTTTATAAAGTTTAGGCCTCAAAAGAAAATATCCACTTTTAAAAAAATTTATACGCATGTAAATGTGGCACTCTTATTCAATGCTCCATATATAAAAAGAAACTTTCTTATACCTCACAAAATATTAACTCCTTTATGATTTATAAAGTCAAAAAATATTAACTCACCAATGTAAATAGTGGCACCAATATAACTTCACCCTTTAACCTCACGCTCAAAGCTTATGCAACAAAAATACCATGCAGTAAAAAAAAATGAAAACTCATAATTTACGCACCTCACATTCGAGCATCTCACTTCCGTGGCTCTAATACCAATTTAAAATATGAGAAAACAACACACACAAGTGAGGTTAGGCTCACTTCTATATTATTCAATGAAGACTCATTACATCATTATATAAGAAAAGACTTTAAAGACAATGAACTAGGAACTGACACTTAGAAGTGACGCTTACAACTCACTCTTACTCCATTATTTCCAAGTAAAAACTCGTTCCCAAAAAAATTCCCAACCAATTAGGGGATGTTACCTACTACTTTGAAAACTTAGGGAACCAGAATTTCAGACATGTTGAAAATGCAAAGGTTCCGGTGCAACTATGTATAAAATACATATAATTTTAATATAAAATTATTTATTTATTTAATTATAATGTTATGAAAATCCAATTAATGTAAAATTGAAATTCAATTGGAAATTAAACTTATATAAAATAATACTTATATATTATAATTACGCATCATTATATATAAAATATGCAAATTTTATGGAATTCCAAATATTTATATACCAAATATACAAAATTGATGTATATAACATGTAAGGATGAATAACAACATAGCATAAGTGCAATTCATGCATGAACTAGAATGCATAAATATTGAGGTTCTAATGGACTCCATAGTCCAAAAACAAGCATACTAATAGTAATAACTATAGTCTCTATAGACTAAGTGGTGTGACAGACAAAATTATGAAACAAAATAATAATGATCCAAGTTCTTCTTCTCTGAAGTTTTCATTCGTCTTCGTTTGTAGCGGATGATTCCGGGTAGTTACTGATGTCTCCGACGTCATTGTAGAATTTGTTAGACCACACGCAACAAATTCCGTTTTCATTTGCTGTGAAAATCTCGTGCGTCCTTTCATCATATGCAAATCCTAGGATTTCATATTTCAATGCTGCCTCTCTGATTTCAGAACAATTCGGAATATCCACGCTAATCTTTTCCAAACATTTTCCGCTAAGAATGCTGCTAACATTAATTGTGTACAAAACTCCATCCGTCGAGCAAACTGAAATGACCATATCCTGTGAATTTGTAATGTAAGAACAGCTGATAAAATTCGAATTTATCATTGGGTGGTCTCCAAGTGTGGCCAAAATATCACCTTGTAGGTTACAAATGTGAACCCTGTGATAATGTTCGTCGTAGCAGATGAACATGTGCCTTTTATCTAGATAATAAGGCTCCGAGGCTGCTCGAATATTTGTTTTCTTTAATACAATAGGGTTTTCAGAACTTATGTCTACCACTTCCATCCCCAAACTATACTGTCGCACAAGTATTCTATCACTGCCACAGGGTGTAATGAATTCTGTCGAATATCCATGATACTGAGGAAGAATAAATTGTTTAAGCGGTTTTCCATTGTCTTTGGAATAAATTCTCATTGAAAATCCTTCCGAGACTTTCTCATATATCACCATGTCTGTATTTCCGAGACTTTCTCATATATCCTTTGTATGGTAATAGAGTTCTTCAAGGACATGCTCCCGAGGAAACATCTAAAGGAAGTGCATGTCTAGTTCAAGGTGTTTGTTGCACTTATGTTAAACTAGCTCTTTAGCAAGCTAAATGACACTTTGTCTATCACACCAAAGAGTGGTTAGATGCCTCTGCTAGAATCTAAACTCTGAAATGATCTATCTAACCAAATAACTTATTGACTATTGCAAACTACTACTTGATACACTTTTTTTGTCAAGAAAGAGAAAGGTCATTTTGTTTCTTTCACTTAAGTGACAAGCCTATAAACAAGGTTGAAAACATATGTTCTCGCTAGACTTCTTATCATCATGGTCATTGACCCTTTCATATCTGTAAAACCAACCAACATAGGAGATGGACCACTAAATTATATTGTATATCGTATCTGTAAAACCAACCAACCAATATAGTTCTCCTGCCGACACACTTATTTGGGACATGTTCCATTGGATTCCCCTTTTCTCCCTGATCACATTCATACCCTTCATTTTTAATCCTTTTTGTTTCAGTGGATCCGACCCCTTCCTAGTTTCCCTATTTTGTCACCTATCCCATTATATTTCCTTCCAAGAATTGATTTTCGTGGTACGTATCACTTCTAAGTATTTTTTTTTGTGGTCCCACCCATTCATTTTTTTTCCTTACCTGCACTTCCCATCTCCAAATGGCCACCACTCACAACCAAGAACTCCAAAATTCCGTCAATCAAGCCCATGTCTCCATCTCACATCTCACATCTCAGATGGATTCTACCAATTCCTGCAATGACAACCTGGAAGCCAACCTCACAACCCAATTGAACTCCCTCTAGTATGTTGTCAATCAATTGTTGAACATCCCTACGGGTCCTTCCTCATCAGCACAACCCGATGTTGTTGATTCCTCTCAGTCTCCACATTTTCACTCCAAATCCTTTCATCGTGAACCTCGTCTTCCCTGCATAGAGGTCAACTCCATTATATTCAAGCCATTGAGACACCCTATGTGCATCCTAACCTCCAAGATATCCTTTCCAAACATCAAGATATTTTTTCCACCCCTTAGGTACTTCCTCCTTCTCGTGGTGTTCATGATCATTCCATTCCCTTTGTTCCTGGCATTCTTCCTCCCAATGCTTGCCCTTATCGTCACCCCTATGCCCAAAATAATGAAATTGAGAAAATAGTGCAGGAATTGCTCCAAGCAAGCGTTATCCACCCCAGTACCTGCCCTTATTCTTCCCCTATGGTCATGGTACTTAAGAAAGAAGGTACTTGGGGCATGTGTCCCGACTTTTGTGCCCTCAATAAGCTCACCATCAAGGACAAGTTCCCCATTCCTGTCATTGATGATCTCTTGGATGAGTTGAGTGGTGCTCAATACTTCACTAAACTTGATATTTGTTCTAGTTACCACCAAATACATATGCAAGAAGCTGACATACCCAAGACTTCCTTTTGAACTCACGAGGGTGACTATGAGTTTTTGGTCATGCCCTTTGGCCTATGTAATTCCCCCTCCACCTTCCAAATCCTCATGAATCATGTATTCTGTCATTTTCTCCATCATTTTGTCTTAGTTTTCTTTGATAATATTCTCATCTATAGTAAAACAAGGAAAGCTCATCTTTCCCATGTGGATCAAATTCGCCATCTACTCTTGTAGCACCAACTTTTTTTCAAATGCTCTATATGTTCCTTTGGAGCCTTAGAAGTAGAGTACTTGGGTGATATTGTTGGAAAGGATGGTGATCGGGTGGATCCTAAAAAGATTGAAGCAATGCAAGAATGGAATCACCCCAAGACTATCAAAAGATTGCATGTTTTTTTGGGTTTAACCAGATATTATCGCAAGTTTGTTCAGAATTATGGGAAGATTGTGGCCCCTCTCACTGCTCTCTTTAAAAATAATTATTTCACTTGGACTCTCGCAAAGAATCAAGATTTTCAAGATTTGAAGGAAGCTATGTGTACCACTTTGGTCTCGACCCTTCCTGATTTCACAAAAACCTTTTTCCTTGAATATGATGCCTCGTGAAGAGGAATTGGAGTTGTTAGCACTTGGCCATTCACTGGATAGGTGTCTGGCTGCCCTTCTAGATTCTGCAATCGGAAAGAGCTGGGACCTAACTTCTCAGCAACTAGAAATGGTCCAAGCCACAAGTTTTGAAATTTCGTGTGCTCTCCCTTTCCCTCATGTGGTTTGTCCCATTTTAGGAACAGATCACCCACTTCAAAATTCCTATTAGAGGCAGAATTAGAGTCGAACCATCTTTTAACCAATTGTTGATGCTGATCTAACTTACATTTATCTTGGGCTCTTACCTCTTCTAGCTTCATCAAAGTGTTAATTCGGTTTTCCAAAGGGGGACAATCTTCTTCTTGAATTCTCTACGATAATTGAAGTGAAGGGAGAAGAATGTGTGGTGGTAGAATTGCTTCTCTGCCATAAATGAGAAAAAAGGGAGAGTTACCTATAACATCTTTTGGTGTTACTCTATCATCCCACAACGCGTTCAATAGTGCATTGTGCCAGTTTTTGTGATTTTCCACCACCGTTCTCTTGATGATTTTAATCAAGTTCTTATTTGTTGACTCTGTGAATCCATTGCCCTAGGGGTAATAGCTAGCAGGATACTTCAGTTTGATTCCTTTATCTAAAGCGAACTCGCTCATCTCAAGAGATGAGAAATAAGAAGCGTTGTCGAATACTAGACAATCAGGAATACCAAAACGAGTAATAATATTCCAATTTAAAAAAGAAATTACCTAACTGGTATTGATAGTTCTTAATGCGGCAGCTTCAGACCACTGGGTAAAGTAATCTGTGGCTGTTATGATAAAATTATGTTGTTGTGAGGATGGGGGGTTGATTGGACCTATAATATCAAGGCCCCACTGCTGAAAATGATAGTCTACTGAAACGGGTTGCAGAGGAAAGGCTGGTTTTTGTAACCGCCCCGATGCTTTCTGACAAATAGTACACTTATGACACAAGGCATGGGCGTCTCTAAAAAGTGTGGGCCAGTAATAACCATCTCTCAAAACCTTATGGGAAGTGTTTTCACCACCAAAATGACCACCAGATTCTCCGGAATGCAACTCTAGCAAGACTTTTTCTGCTTCGTCCTTCTCAAGACAGCGCATCAGTACGCCATCAAAATTTTGACGAAACAGAACACCATTAACCAAATGAAAGGAGGCATACCTTAATCTCAACGCTCTTCTTTTAGTGGCATCCAGGTGACGGGGGGCTGACCCATGTTCAAGATAGAATTTTATGTCGTCATACCATGGACTAGCAGATTTTAGTGAACAACAGATTGCGCTTTGATCGCGCTGTCCTAGGTTTGAC
>JASDQU010027804.1:29588-42984 GCA_032191745.1 Picea mariana | reverse complement strand
TGTCCCATTGACATAGCCATGGCATTTGTGGCTACTCAGGAAGATTCAGCTCATGTCCAGTCTGAGGCAGATAAGGAAAACAAATTCATTGAGCACATTCAAAACATCCGCCAACAGGTTCATAAAATATTGGACAGAGCCAATGCTAAGTACAAGAAGCGACATGATCAACATCGGGTGCCACACAACTTCCAAGTGGGCGACAAAGTGTGGCTGCAATTGCAAAAGGAGCACCTCACTGGACCCCACCGCAAGCTTCGTCCACTCCGATATGGGCCATACACCCTAAGCAAGGCTATAGGGGAAAATTCCTTTGAGCTCAGCATTCCACCATTCATTGGTCTGCACCTAGTGTTCAATGTGGACTGCCTTCGGCCCTACTTTCCACCTCTACTAGACACATCTGACATGGCAGAACAACTCACACCAATAGATTTAAATCCAGACTGCATGAAACAAGCCAAAACTGATCAGATCATGGATACACATATCAAGCACACCCAAAAACAAAGGATACCTCTATATCGAGTTGTCAAAGCAGGCCAACTCCTTCACCAAGTCAAATGGCTCACCAGGGACCAAGTTCAATAGAATTTTCCTCATCTCATGGAGGAACTCAACGCAATGGGGAACATTGCTTCCTAAGGGGGGAGGAATGATTCAGGTGGATATTGGTGGCCACCCACCTATTCCACTTGGACCCCCACCATTTCTTCTTTCAGTTTTTCAGTTTTCGCACAATTTACTATTTTTAGCAGTTTTTCAAGTCCTGAACTTCCGGAGTCGTTTTGAGGCCTTAAACACCGTTTTTTTGGGAAAACTGGGAGAAACATGGATTGTATATTGATTTTTCTCGCCCAAAAATTGTATTCCTCGGATAGATCTTTCTAATGAGGTATATAATGTGTCAAACGGAGATCGTATGCCAAAGTTACATCCCCGGGAAGTTGATGTACCAACTTACCCAAATGGGGCCCATAGTCTTGGTGTTTCATCTCTTAGGGTTAGGTCTTTGGATGTTTAGGGTTTTCCATTGTTTCTCAATAATAATAGGCCTTCTATCCTCATTGTAACATAGTTCAGAGGCCAGTAGCCGCCACATCGCTTCTCAGAGATAAGCTACCAGCGCCCTAGCTAGTTTATTTCCATTCTATCTGTAAGTATATTTCAGTCATTTGTTATTAATGAAATGAAGTCTTATTTCTGCTGCATCTCTGTGTTTATGTGTATTTCTGTATTTCATTGTGTTCCTACATAAATTCGGATCAGTTGAGCTTTGTTGGTGTCATCTATTCTGCTACTTCTGAGGGGTCCAATAATGGTGGGAAATAAGGGTGAAGGAGATCCACGTTGAACAATAGGTACATGCCAAGGAAAGAAGAAATGTTGAGCTCAAAAGAATTATCCCCCACGGTATTGGTGATAGTATACAGTCTATAACAAAGTGGATGAAGCTTCTGATGCGGTCCTGTAAGGTGTTCATTCTGCAAGTGCAACCAAACTTTGTCGCCCACCTGAAACTTATGTGGCACCCGATGTTGATCATGGTGATGTTTGTACTTGTCATTGGACTTCTGTAGGATATCCTGAACCTGTTGGAGGATGTGCTAGATCCACTCAATGAACCGACTAGCTTTGTCAGCTTCAGTTGGAGTAGGAAATGAGTCAGTCGAGGTGACCGTAGAGGAAGTGCAACATCTATGGGACCCAATGGTTGGAATCCCAACCCCACTTGAAAGGGGTTGTGGTCAGTTGAGTTATGCAAGGCTCGGTTGTAGCTATGCTGGAAATAGGGAAGGCTCTCATCCCATTTGCGAGGGTGATTTGAATTATACATGTGAAGGATATGCACAATCATTCGGTTTACAACCTCGGTTTGGCCATCTGTCTGGGGGTGGAAGGCCATGGATTTGGTGATCTTGGTGTCCAGCAGTGACCAGAGGCTTGACAAGAATGTGCTGAGAAATCGACTATACTGATTTGAGACAATGGTTTGTGGGATTCCAAGATGTGTCCAGACTCGTTCAAACAAGATCTTGGCAGTGGTCTCTACTGTGATGATCTTCTTGCAGGAAACCAGAATCTCCATATTATAAAAGTGATCAACAACCAAAAAAACACAATCATTTCCCCGCTTGGTGGATGGGAGGCCCGAGATGTAGTCCATTGAGATGGATTCCCATGGCCTGTCAGGAGTAGGAAGAGGGGGTGTACAGGCCCTGTTTCTTTGTGGTCGATTTGGCAATAGTGTAGGTAGTTCAGGACTTGATATACTTGCCGACCTCCTGTCGAAGTTTCGACCAATAGAAAGGTTTATGTAGCATCACCACTGTCTTTTCGACATCAAAGTGTCCTGGCACCTGACTGTAGTGGGACTCCCATATCATCTTCACTTGCTCACTTGATGGAACACAAATATGACCTAGACAACACAACAACCCATCCTGAAGATGGAAATTATTGGCAACTGCATTTGCATCCAACATTTGGTAGGTGGTGGTGAAGTCAGGGTCTGTCTCATAGAGTTGGGGCCATCTAGATGTATCAAGGCCGCAAGATTCTAGCACCATGGTGAGTGCCGAGACTGACGGTCTGTTGAGGCAATCAACGATGTGATTGGTTCTTCCTATTTTATACTTGATGTTGAGGTGGAATTGCTGCAAGTATGTGGACCACTTTTGATGGCGGTCATTCTGCAATTTTCCTTGTGTCTGCATGAACTGCAGTGGCTTATGATCAGTGTGGATGATTGTCTCCTTCCCAAGAATGCAATGTCTCCACTGGAAGCATGCTTGCACAATGGAGTACATTTCTTTGTTGTAAGTAGGGTACTTATATACAATATCTGACAATGTCTCACTATGATAGGCCACGGGGTGGCCGTGTTGAGTGAGAATGGCACCCACAACATAGTCTGAAGCATCTGTCTCGATCTCAAAGGGATGTTGCAGGTCTGGTAGTGAAAGTATTGGGGCTGAGCACAAGTGTTTCTTCAAATCATTGAATGCATGTTGTTGGGACCAGTCCCATGCAAATTTCCCCTTACCACCACCCCTATTTATTTGGCCGAGGGCCCAAGCAATATGGGAGAAACCCAACATGAACATGCAATAGAAATTAGCAAGTCCCAAGAAGCTCTGAAGCTTAGTGAGTCTTTTTGGGGATGGAAAGTCATGCATGACTTGGATATTGGTTGGATCCACATGTACGCCATGTTGATCAATGATGTAGCCCAGGTAATGGACCCTATCCATGACGAAGGAGCATTTTTCCAGGTTGGCGTATAGATTGTGTTGTCGCAAGGTGTGCAGAACCTACTGAATATGTTGTAAGTGTTCGACCCAAGTCTTACTGTAAATTAGAATGTCATCCAAATATACTACAAAAGTATTAGTGAATGGTCACAGGATATCATCCATAATCCTCATGAAAGTGGTTGGAGAATTTGTCAAACCAAAGGGCATGACCAACCATTGAAAAATTTCTTCCTTTGACTTGAATGCAGTCTCCCATACATCTTTCTTTTCTATCGGGACCTGGTGGTAGCTAGACTTCAGATCAATCTTACTAAAGTATTTGGCCCCCGTGATTTGATCAAGAAGGTCATCGATTCAGGGAATCGGGTACTGGTTCCTGACAGTGATTTTATTCAGAGCCCGGTAATCAATACAAAGTCGCCAGGTTCCATCTTTCTTCTATACCAACACGATTGGGCTCCCGCAAGGTGATTATTTGGGGTGGATGTACCCCTTATGGAGAAGTTCTTCGATCTATCGCTTGATCTCCTCTTTCTCTAACAAAGAGCAATGATAGACTGGCCCATTGGGAAGCAGTGCATCGGGGGTCATATCGATGGGGTGCTTGACTTGGCAGTGCAGAGGTACCCCTATAGGTGAGGAGAAGATATCCGAGTATTCTTCCACAAACTTATATACTTACTTCTTTTGTGTGGAGAGGTTGGCCGCAGAGACCGTGGATGTGGATGAGATATTTTGTTTATTCTGAGAGAGAATCATGAAGAAGAAAAACTTTCTCATCTAAGAGATGACCTTCCTGCATTGCTTAGCAGAGATCAAGGAAATAGCACTAGGTGGGATTGCCTCGGTTATTCTGTACAATTTCTTGTTCAAAGTAATAATAACACTACGATACCTAGACTCATATACAACATGATGTTTCCATAAATAAGGTTGTCCAAAAAGAACATCACAAACTTTGAGAGGAGAAACATCACACAATATTTTGTCTTCTAAGGGCTTGATGTCGTATGACAGTTGGCAGTGTTGGCTGATGCGGAGATCGCTTCCTTAGTGGAGCCATCCAATGGTGTAGGGTTGTGGGTGTGGAATTGTTGGTAGGGCCAGTCGCTTGATGACCTCTACCGAGATGAGGTTCTTCTGGCTACCACTATCAATGATGAAGTGCAATATGGTGCCTTTTACCCACATCTGTGAATGGAAGAGGCACTCTCTATCTTTTGGCTCGTTTGGTTCACCAGGCTGGAGCTTGGTGGTAGCAACGGTGGAACTGGGTTCCACGTCAATGATTCATATTCCTCTTTATGGTTCTATCTCAGAGTCAGAATTTGCATCTAATTCAGACGCTTTCACTTCAGCCACCAACGATTGCTTTGAGCGACAGTCAACAGTGTTATCCCAAGGGCTCTTATGGAAGTCACACCACTTCCCAGTATCTTTCTTTGTCTTTCTGGTGTCATTCTTTGCTTGCGGCTTGTAATGGTTGTCCTGATACTATCCATATTTTCTCCATCCTTTGTTCGGTGGGTTGGGGCCTCCCTTTCTTGGCTTTTGTTGTGAGGGGTTCCCAGGCCCAAATTGCCACGTCTTTTGCTTGATCTTCTGCTCCATTTTGACGACATATCGGTAGGTCGCGCCGAAGGATGAGATGTTTAGAATTTCCATTTCAGTCTAGATGTATCTATGTAGAGCACAATGATAATTGAGCACCAAATGTTGCTCCGAATATTTTATACCCAACTTGGTGCGCAAGGTATGGAAGATATTTGTGAAATGTGGCACCGCTTGGTCTCTTTCTTGCTGCAGTGTGGTCCATTTGGTATAGAGGTCATCATAACTTACGATAGGGTAGTATTGTTCCTTAATAGCATCCCTAAAACATTCCTAGGTGGTTGTGACTAAAAATAATGAGGTTTCCTCTGTTTCCTTTTGCTCACAGAAAGTTTCCCACCAATCTTTGACACGGGGAACGACTTTGAGGAGCGCAAAAGTAATCTTTCTCTATTCAAAAATTTATGAACAGAAAAATACCCTTCTAGTAGATTAAACCACCTATATACAACATCTTCGTCTATATAACCTTCAAATATAGGAATATCAAATTTTATTTGTACCTTGAATGGGGTGGCGCTTCCGTTTGAAGAAGATGTGTCGCATGTTGCTAGTCGCCAAAGGATTTGTGTGAAAATATCCATCATCTCGTTCCTCTATTGCATGAGGGATTCCTCAATCAATAGTTTCAAAGGATCTCCTGCCTCATCATATTTATTTTCTCCTTCCATGGGAGGTCGCTTGGGCATGTGAGAGCTTTTGTCCTCAAGAGAAACAAGCTCGAGACCCAACTCTTTGTACTCCGACCTCGTTGGGGACATGCATTAAGACGACAAGGAGCAGACCACTCTGATACCACTGATATGGATTTTATGAGAAGAAAAAATGAATATAGATTATTAACAATTTCTTAACACAAAATAACAGATATACAGTAAAACTGGTTTTCTATTCAATAACGAAATAAGTTGAAACTATAAAATGCAGTGGAAACAAGCTTGCTAGAATATTAGCGGCTTATCTCTAAGAAGAGATGTGAAGGCAGTGTACATTTGCAAGAAGAAGATTACAATGAGGCCCTGAAGTCCTTTTTACATTAAGAAATAATGCCAAAAACCCTAGACATCCAAAAACCTAACCCTAGGAGATGAAGTACCAAGACTCATGAGGGCCCCGTTTGGGTAAGTTAGTACATCAACTTCCCGTGGTCATAACTTTTGCATACAATCTCCATTTTAGGCGTGTGATAGCCTTTTGGAAAGGTATCATCGAGGAAACTCATTTTGGGAGCTCAATCATGCCTTTGGGCATCATTGAGGAGATCGATACCGAAAAACCTTCATTTAGCCCCTCAAAATGGCTCCAGAAGTTAAAACTCCTAAAAATAGTAAATTGCCAAAATTGTCAAAAAATTGTTTTGAGCCAGTTGGAAAAGGTGGGTCGCCACCGATATCCATCTAGATCAATCCTCCATCCTAAGGAAGAAATGGTCTCCATTGCGTTTAGGTCCCCCATTAGATGAGGAAATTTATGTTGAATTTTGCCTCGGGTGAGCCACTTGCCTTGGTGCAGGAGTTGCCCTGCTTTGACGACTCGATAAAGTTGGATCCTTTGCTGTTGAGTGCCCTTGATATATCTATCCAAAATATGATCATTGGATTCCTATTGTATGTAGTTGGGGTTGAGCTCTGTTGGTGTCAGTTTTTCTGCTACTTCTGAGGTGTCCAATAATGGTGGGAAATAAGGGTGAGGAGATCCACATTGAACACTGGGTGCACGCCAAGGAAAGGAGGAATGTTGAGCTCAAAAGCATTATCCCCCATGGACTTGGTGATAGTGTAATGTCCATAATGGAGTGGGAGAATCTTTTGATGGGGTCCTATAAGGCGTTCTTTCTGTAAGTGCAACCAAACTTTTTTTTCCCACCTGAAAATTATGTGGCACCTAATGTTGATCATGGTGTTGTTTGTACTTGTCATTGGATTTATAGGATAGATTGAAACTATTGGCAGATGTGATGGATCCGCTCAATGAGCAAAGTGACTTTGTCAGCTTCAGTTGGAGAAAGAGATGATTTAATCAAGGTGACCGCAAGGGGAAGTGCAACATCTATGGGACCTAATGGTTGGAATCCCAACCCCACTTGAAAGGGCATGTGGTCGGTTGAGTTATGCAAGTCTTGGTTATAGCTATGTTGGACATAGGGAAGGCTCTCATCCCATGTGTGAGGGTGATTTGAATTATACATGTGAAGGATATGCACAATCATTCAATTTAAAACCTTGGTTTGGCCATCTGTCTAGAGATGGAAGGCCGTGGATTTGGTGAGCTTGGTGTCTAGCAGTGACCAGAGGCTCGACCAGAATGTGTTGAGAAATCGATAATATCGATTTCAGATAATGGTTAGTGGGATTCCAAACTGTACCTAGACTCATTCAAAGAAGAGCTTGGCAGTGGCCTCTGTTGTGATGCTCTTCTTGTAGGCAACTAGAATCACTATCTTAGAAAAGCGATCAACAACCACAAAAACACAATCATTTACCCACTTGGTGGATGGGAGGATCAACATGCAGTCCATTATGATGGATTCCCATGGCCTGTCAAGAGTAGGAAGAGGGGTGTACATGCCCTATTTCTTAGTGGTTGGTTTGGCAATAACGCATGCAGTGTAGGACCTGATATACTTGCTGACCTCCTGTAGAAGTTTCGGCCAATAGAAATGTTTCTGTAGAATTGCCACTGTCTTTTCGACGCCGCAGTGTCCTGCCACCCGACTGTAGCGGGGTTCCCAGATCAGTTTCACTGGCTCACTTGATGGAACATAGATATGACCTAGACAACACAACAACCCATCCTGAAGATGGAAATTATCAACAACTGCATTTGCACCCAACATTTGGTAGGTGGTGGCGAAGTGAGGGTCTGTCTCATAGAGTTGGGGCCATCCAGATGTCTTAAGGCCACAAGATTCTAGCACTATGGTGAGTGCCACAACCGGCAGTCTGCTGAGGCAATCAACGACGCGATTGGTGCTTCCTATTTTATACTTGATGTTGAGGTGGAATTGCTGCAAGTATGTGGACCACTTTTGATGGCGATCATTCTGCAATTTTCCCTATGTCTGCATGAACTGCAGTGGCTTATGATCAGTTTGGATGAATGTCTCCTTCCCAAGAATGTAGTGTTTCCACTGGCGGAATGATTTCACAATGGAGTACATTTGTTTGTCATAAGTAGGGTACTTACAGACAATATCTGACAGTGTCTCACTATGATAGGCCACGAGGTGGCCGTGCTAAGGGAGAACGACGCCCACAACATAGTCTAAACCATGTGCCTCAATCTCAAAGGGATGTTGTAGGTCAAGTACTAAAATTACTGGGGCTGAGCACAAGCACTGCTTAAAATCATCAAATCCTTGTTGTTGGGACCGGCCCCACGCAAATTTCACCTTACCACCACCCTTGTTTATTTGGCTGAAGGCCCATGCAATATGGGAGAAACCCAACACAAACCTGTGGTAGAAATTAGCAAGTCCCGAGAAGCTCTAAAGCTCAGTGAGTGTTGTTGGGGGTGGGCAGTCACGGATCACTTGGATCTTGGCTGGATCCACATGTACGCCATGTTGATAAATGATGTAGCACAGGTAATGGACCATGTCCATGATGAAGGAGAATTTTTCCAAGTTGGTGTATAGCTTGTGCTGCTGCAGGGTGTGCAGAACCTGTTGAATATGTTGCAAGTGTTCGACCCAAGTGTTGCTGTAAATTAGAATGTCATCCAAATATACTACAAACGTATTGGTGAATGGTTGCAGGATATCCTACATCATCCTCATGAAAGTGGCTGGATCATTTGTCAGACCAAAGGGCATAACCAACCATTCAAAAAGTCCTTCCTTTGACCTGAAGGTGGTCTTCCATACATCTGTCTGTTCTATCAGGACCTGGTGGTAGTCAGACTTCAAATCAATCTGACTGAAGTATTTGTCCCCTGTGAGTTGATCAAGGCGGTTATCTATTCGTGGAATTGGGTACCGGTTTCTGATAGTGATTTTATTCAGAGCCTGGTAATCAACACAGAGTCACCAGGTTCCATCTTTCTTCTGTACCAGCACGATTGGGCTCCCACAAGGTGATGAGTTGGGGTGGATGTGCCCCTTATAGAGCAGTTCTTGGATTTGTCACTTGATCTCCTCATTCTCTAACAAAGAGAGATGATAGACTGGCCCATTGGGAAGCGGTGTGCTGGGGATCGGATCGATGGGGTGCCTGACCTGGCAGTGTAGAGGTACCCCTGTAGGTGAGGAGAAGATATCCGAGTATTCTTCCATGACCTTATCTACTTGCTTCTGCTATGTGGAGAGGTTAGACCCTGGATGTGGCTGTGATATTTTTCTTATTCTGAGAGAGAATCACAAAGAAGACAAAATTCCTCGTCTGAGAGATGACCTTCCTTCATTGCTTAGCAGAGATCAAGGAAATAACACTAGGTGGGACTGCCTTGGGTATTCTGTACAATTTCTTGTTCAAAGTAATAATAACACTATGAGGCATAGACACATATACAATATGACATTTCCATAAATAAGGTTGGCCCAAATGAACATCACAAAATTCGAGAGGAGCAACATCACACAATACCTCGTCTTTGAAGGGATTGATGCCATATGACAGTTGACGTTGTTGGCTGACATGGATATTGCTTCCTTGGCGGAGCCATCCAATGGTGTAGGGTTGTGGGTGTGGCATTGTTGGTAGGGCCAGATGCTTTATGACCTCTGCTGAGATGAGGTTCTTTTGGCTACCTCTATCAATGATGAAGTGCAATGAGGTGCCTTTTACCCACATCTGTGAATGGAAGAGGCGCTCTCCTTATTCTGGCTCATCTGGTTCACCAGGCTGGAGCTTGGTGGTAGCAACGGTGGCACCGGGTTCGACCTCAATGATCCATATTCCCCTTTCTAGTTATGTCTTCTAGTCAGAATCCGCATCTGATTCAAAGGCTTTCACTTCATCCACCAGTGACTACCTTGTGTGGAAATCAACAGTGTTATACCAAGGGCACTTACGGAAGTCACACCACTTCCCGGTATCTTTCTTTGTCTTTTCGATTACCTTCTTTGCTTGTAGCTTGTACTAGTTGTCTTGATATTGTTCATATTTTCCTTGTCCTTTGTTTGGTGGGTTGTGGCCACCCTTTCCTGGATTTTGTTGTGAGGGGTTCCCAGGCCCAAATTGCTGTGTCTTTTGTTTGAGCTTCTGCTAGATTTTGATGGCATATCTGTAGGCCGCGCCCAAGGAAGAGATATCCAAAAATTCCATTTTGGTTTAGATGTATCTATGCAGAGCACTATGATACTTGAGCACCAGATGTCGCTCTGAATCTTTGATGCAAAGTATGGAAGATATTTCTTAAATGTGGTACTGCTTGGTCTCTTTCTTGCCGCAGTGTGGTCCATTTGGTATACAGGTTGTCATAACTTCCAATAGGGTAGTATTTTTCCTTAATAGCATCCATGAAGGATTCCCAGGTGGTCGTGGATGAAAATAATNGAGGAGCGCAAAAGTAATCTTTTCTCTATTCGAAAATTTATGAACATAAAAATACCCTTCTAGTAGATTCAACCACCTGTCTTCAGTATCTGCATCTATATGACCTTCAAATATAGGAATATCAAAGTTTATTTGTACCTTGAAGGGGGTGGCGCTTTCGTTCGAAGAAGATACGTTGCCTGTTGGTAGTCACTGAAGGATTTACGCAAAACTATCCATCATCTCGTTCCTCTGTTGCATGAGGGATTCCTCAATAAATAGTTTGAAAGGATCTCCTGTCCTATCATATTTATTTTCTCCTTCCATGGGAGGACGCATGGGCGTGTGAGAGCTTCTGTCCTCAAGAGAAACAAGCTCGAGACCCAACTCTTTGTACACCGACCTCGTTGGGGACATGCATTAAGACGAAAAGGAGAAGACTGCTCTAATACCATTGATCTGGATTTTATGAGCAAAACGAAATGAATACAGATTATTAACAGGTGCTTAAAAAAAAATAACAGAGATACAGTAAAACTAGTTTTCTGTTCAATAATAAAATAAGCTGAAACTGTAAAATGCAGTGGAAACAAGCTTGTTGGGATGCTGGTGGCTTATCTCTGAGAAGAGATGTGATGGGAGTGTGAATTCACAAGAAGAAGAGTACAATGAGGCTCTAAAGTCCTTTTTACAATAATAAATAATTCCAAAAACCCTAGACATCCAAAATCCTAACCCTAGGAGATGAAGCGCCAAAACTCATGTGGGTCCCATTTGGGTAAGTTAGTACATCAACTTCCCGGGGTGGTAACTTTTGCATACGATCTTCGTTTTAGCCGTGTGATAACCCGTTGGAAAGGTATCATCGAGACGATTCCTTTTGGGGGCTCAATCATGCCTTTTTTTTTTATCATGGAGGACCTTGATACCAAAAAAAATTCATTTAGGCCCTCAAAATGGCCCTAGAAGTTAAAACTGCTAAAAATAGTAAATTGCCAAAATTGTCAGAAAATTGTTTTGAGCCAGTTGGAAAAGGTGGGTGGACACCGATATCCATATGGATCACTCCTCCCTCTTTAGGAAACAATGGTATCCATTGTGTTGATGTCCCCCATTAGATGAGGAAATTTCTACTAAATTTGGCCCCAGGTGAGCCACTTGCCTTGATGCAGGAGCTGCCCTGCTTTGACGACTCGATAAAGATGGATACTTTGTTGTCGAGTGCCCTTGATCTGTCTTTCCACAATTTGATCATTGGATGTCTTTTTTATGTAGTCGGGGTTGAGCTCTGTTGGTGTTAGTTGTTCTGCTACTTCTGAGGTGTCCAATAATGGTGGGAAATAAGGGTGAAGGAGATCCATGTTGAACTCTGGGTGCAGGCCAAGGAAAGGAGGAATGTTGAGCTCAGAATCATTATCCCCCATGGCCTTGGTGATATTGTATGGTCCATAATGGAGTGAAAAAATGTTTCTATGGGGTCCTATAAGGCGTTCTTTCTGCAAGTGCAACCAAAATTTGTCGCCCACCTGAAACTTATGCGGCACCCAATGTTGATCATGGCATTGTTTTTACTTATCATTGGACTTCAATAGGATATCATGAACCTGTTGGTAGATGTGATGGATCCACTCAATGAACCGGGTGGCTTTGTCAGGTTTAGTTGGAGCATGAGATGAGTTAGTCGAGGTGACCGTAAGGGGAAGTACAACATCTATGGGACCCAATGGTTGGAATCCCAACCCCACTTGAAAGGGGTTGTGGCCGGTTGAGCTATGAAAGGATTGGTTATAGCTATGTTGGACATAGGGAAGGTTCTCATCCCATGTGTGAGGGTGCTTTGAATTATACATGTGAAGGATATGCACAATCATTCGATTTACAACCTCGATTTGGCCATCTGTCTGGGGGTGGAAGGTCGTGGATTTGGTGAGTTTGGTGTCAAGAAGTGACCAGAGGCTCGACCAAAATGTGTTGAGAAATCGACTATCTCGATATGAGACAATGGTTTGTGGGATTCCAAAATGTACCCAGACTCGTTCAAATAGGAGCTTGGTAGTGGCCTCTGCTATGATGCTTTTCTTGTAGGCAACTAGAATCGCCATCTTAGAAAAGCTATCAACAACCACAAAAACACAATCATTTCCCTACTTGGTGTATGGGAGGCCCGACATGTATTCAATTGAGATGGATTCCCATGGCCTGTCAGGAGTAGGAAGAGGGGTGTACAGGCCCTGTTTCTTAGTGGTTGGTTTGGCAATAGTGTAGGCAGTGTAGGATCTAATATACTTACTGACCTCCTGTTGAAGTTTCGGCTAGTATAAATGTTTATGTAGCATCGCCACTGTATTTTCAACACTGAAGTGGCCTACCACCCGACTATAGTGGGCTTCCTAGATCAGCTTTGCTCGCTCACTTGATGGAGCACAAATATGACCCAGACGACACAACAACCCATACCGAAGATGGAAATTATCAACAACTGTATTTGCACCCAACATTTGGTAGGTGGTGTTGAAGTCAGGGTCTGTCTCATAGAGTTGGGGCCATGTAGATGTCTCAAGGCGACAAGAGTCTATCATGGTGGTGAGTGCCGCGACTGGCAGTCTGCTGAGGCAATTAGTGACGTGATTGGTGCTTCCTATTTTATACTTGATGTTGAGGTGGAATTGCTGCAAGTATGTGGACCACTTTTGATGGCGATCATTCTGCAATTTTCCATGTGTCTAGATGAACTGTAGTGGCTTACAATTAGTGTGGATGACTGTCTCCTTCCCAAGAATGTAACGTCTCCCCTGGCGGCATGCTTTCACAATGTATTGCATTTCTTTGTCGTAAGTAGGGTACTTACGGACAATATCTGATAGTGTCTCACTATGATAGGCCATAGGGTGGTCATGCTAAGTGAGAATGACACCCATTGTTGATTAAGATTGGTTGTCATTGATGTTAACCCTTGAAGAAAGACCCATAGCACAAAGTTTTGGGTAATGGACCCAATAGTGTTTGATGTAAATATGACTCATTATTGTTTTTTCATGGTTGATAAGAAGTAAA
>JASDQU010027804.1:0-19425 GCA_032191745.1 Picea mariana | reverse complement strand
ACATTACTGGCTATGCTACTTTTGTCCATATTGATCACTCAACTATCAAATACTTAATGAACAAACCTACCACAAATGCTAGAGTCACCAGATGGTTACTATTATTGCAAGAATTTGATATTACAATTGTAGATAGACCAGGAAAAGAGAATGTAGTTGCTGTTTTCCTTTCTCGGTTGACATCTGATGATGATACCCTAGTAGATGATTCCTTTCCTGATGAATTTTGCAGTTTCTGCCCACTCACCTTGGTATGCAGACATTGCTAACTACTTGGTTGTAGGGAAGTTACCACCACACCTATCCTACCGAGAGAAAAAAGTATCATTTATCAAAGTGCTCGGTATAGTTGGATAAGTGGGTATCTTTTCCATACAGGAGCTGATAAATAAATTTGAAGGTGCATTAGAGAAGATGAGGTGTATGATCTACTAAAAGATTTTCATGATGGCCCTTGTGGAGGGCATTTTTCTGATAAGAGAACAACACATAAAATTCTCAGGATGGGGTGCTATTGGCCCTCACTCTTCAAATATGCAAAGAAATATGTCCAGGCCTGTGATAGTTTCCAAAGAGTAGGCCAACCTAATCATAGAGATGAAATTCCATTAAACCCCCANATCATATTCAATAGAGAATGACTACAACATACCACCCCCAAGCCAATGGACATGTGGAAAGCACAAACAAAGTAATAGAAGCCATTCATACAAAAACAGTGAAGGAAAATAGAAAGGATTGGTCCTACAGGCTCCCTGAAGCATTATGTGCCTACAGAACTACCTGGAGAAATGCTACAAGATTCTCTCCCTATGAATTAGTCTATGGAAAGAGTGTTGTCTTTCCTGTGGAATTTGAGATAAAAACCTTAAGGACTTCTTTAGCCATCAACCTTGATTTAACCGATGCACAGACATTCAGGTTGAAGCAACTTAATGAATTGGAGGAGAATAGACTAGATGCCATTCAACAAACAACCATAATTCAACAACAAAGATCAAAATGGCATGACAAAAATATCGAGAACAAGCAGTTCCAAAAAGGTATTTGGGCCCTACTGTATGATTCCCGGTTCAAAGAATTTCAAGGGAAACTGCATATAAGATGGCTTGGACCTTACAAAGTAGACACTGTTTTCCCCAATGGAATAGTAAGGCTCCTCACAATCGATGAATCCAAAACTCCGTTACTTGTAAATGGTCATCGACTACGTCTGTACCAACGCCCTATTTCTAAAGAAGATTTTAAGGCCACATGCATGGCAGACGCCCATTTTCTCTTCGTAGAGGGGGTTTCTACCCCTAATTGCAATTAATTCTTTTTAGTTAATTTCTTTAGTATTAGATTAGATTAGATTTTATCTACTAATAATCCCTGTCAAGAAATACCATGTTACAATCGATTTTTGCAGATTCCCGATCGAAGTACAGGCCACTAGGAAAGGACGATCCTACTTCAAAGAGACAAGCTTTCCCGATGCTAAAACACCACTGTTTAGCACTTTTGACTTTCTTCCGATGCTGAAACACCACCTTTCAGCACTCTTGACTTTCCTCCGATGCCGAAACACCACTGTTCATCACTTTTGACTTTCTTCATTACTGAAACACCACTGTTCACTACTCTTGACTTTCCTCCGATGCCGAAACACCACTGTTCAACACTTTTGACTTTCTTCCGATGCTGAAACACCACCGTTCAACACTCTTGACTTTCCTTCGATGCTGAAACACCACTGTTCATCACTTTTGACTTTCTTCATTACTAAAACACCACTGTTCACTACTCTTGACTTTCCTCCGATGCCGAAACACCACTGTTCAACACTTTTGACTTTCTTCATTACTGAAACACCACTGTTCACTACTCTTGACTTTCCTCTGTTGCTGAAACACCGCTACCACCAACCCCACACCTATTTCCCCCATCATTGTTCAACAACCTTTTACCATTTTCCCGTAGACAAAACAACACCGTCCAGCAATTGTTTCGCCTTTTATTTTCCGTTGCTGAAACACCATTGTCAGCAACTCTTCATCATTTTTCCCGATGCTGAAACACCACTGTTCAGCACTTGTGACTTTCTTCTGATGCTGAAACACCACTTTTCAGCACTTTTTGTTCTCCCTATTGCCAAAACACTACAGTCCGTCAATTCCTCACTTTCTTCATCGAACGAAACAACACCGTCCAGCAATTGTTTCGCCCCGTTTTTCTTGTTGCTGAAACACCATTGTTCAGCAATTCTTCACATTTTCTCATCACCGAAACAACACCGTCCAACAATTGTTTCATTCTTCTGTGTTGCTGAAACACCAATTTTTCAACATCATCTGTCAGCAATCTTTTACGCTCTCATACTATAATTTGTCCTTCCAGTCAACAAACCCTCGACACAATTCATCTATTAGATCAAAAGTCTTCGCCGTGACCACTGCAGGACTACCACGGACATGCATGATATTTTGTTTGCAGAACGAATCAAAAGGTAAGGCAAGGTATGTAAATTTTATGTAATTCAGTTAGGCTATAGTTAATGGGAAGATTCTATATCATTATGACCACTCAAGTGCAATCATTATTAGCCGCACTTTATGGGAGGGGAGGACACATCAAACCTTCTACACCATCATTTCACACGAATTCACTACCGCCATTCCTATTTCACCACCCTTTCGCATATTCTACCACCATTTTGCATATCGTCGCTTGGAAAACTCACTCTACGCAGAGGCTGTTACTCAAACTCTTTGACACTGTATTCTACCAAGCTGGTAGCTATGGGAGGCTTTGTCATACGGAATGAACCCGCCACAATAGTGTTGTTAAAACATTATCCAATAGCTTATCAAATATTTTATCAGGTAGGATGGCTCAGTTACTTTTAGAGACTCCAGTGGTATAATGAACAACAGGTTCTACAATTCGCTCAAAACCTTCAAGAAGACCATTCTATTGTCCAAGGGGTCTGAATTTCAGTAACAGAGGAGGATATAGCATAGGTCTCAGGCCTCCCTACCGATGACACTCGCATGTTCAGCCGTAAACATATGATTCAGAATGCCCAACAAAACTTCTTCTTGCCAGAAGAACGAATTGTACTTAAAGGCAGATGTGTTCAACTCATCTCATTGCCACCCCCATGGCCGGAAGTTGTAAGATTCATCAAGCATTACCTAACCTGCAAGGGCCGATACCAGGTAGTTTATCAGCACGAATTTCTTCTGTTATCTCATTTAAGGCATAATAGACAGGTCAATATTCCTTATTATTTGCTGGGTTGTCTGAAAAATATGGCACACTACTGCAGAAAGGCTAAAGATCGCACCCTTTCACTCACCCATCGCCGTCTTATCCAACTGCTCATCCAAAGGGGTTTTGCCCAACAAAACCCTCCACTAAATAACCCACCCATAAACCCCCAAGCAGCTACCGAAATTCCTGAAAACCTCCAGGAGCAGCAACCGCAAAATCCTCCAGACTCTCCATAAGTACCCAATAGCCCGCCCACAGAACCAACCAGACCAATCAATCCCCCTACCATAGGAAGCCCGCCTCATACCTTACCAGAATCATCCACTCCCACCCTTCATATTCTTAGTGATGACTCTGAGCTAGATAATTCCCCCTGCCCCATCATTGAGGAAAGACCCCCACGTAAATGAAAACAAATAAATCCCTTATTTCCGCCCTTCTTATGAAAAAAGCGAACAAGGGCCTCCACAAGGCCACCCATTATTGCCACTACCCTACACCCCCAACCCATTTGACTGATACCCTGTACACCTCCAACCTCCCAAATCCCGGGATCTTTGTTTATTCCACCCACGGGCACTGAAACACAAGAACCAGATGCCCAAGGTGTTGCGACATCATCCGTCTCAAATAAAGTAGATGAAACACAAGAACCAGCTACCCATTCTGTAGCTGAAACACAAGAACTAGCTACCCATCCAGTGGCTGAAACATAAGAACCAGCTGCTGATATTGAAATTGAGATACAGGAATCAGAGGTCCGGGGTGCTGCAACACTACTCTCCTCAAATAAAGTAGCTGAAACACAAGAACCAGCGACTCATTCAGTGGTTGAAACACAAGAACCAGCCATAGCTGCCACACAAGAACCAACTACGACTGAAACACAAGAACCAACTGCTGATATTGAAATGGAGATACAGGAATCAGAGGTCTAGGGTGTTGCAACATTACTTTCCTTACATCAAGAAGTTGAAACACAAGATTCAACTACCATTCTTGTAGCTGCTCCATGAGAACTAGCTAGTGAGGCTATGAGTGCCACACAAGAACCAGTCATCCCTCAACCAGAACCAACAATGGCCTCTGTCTTGTAGGAAAATGAGTTTTTAAAATCTAAACTGGAAGCATATAAGAAAGAACTAGCCAGCGCAAAGGAAGCATACGAGAAGGAACTAAATTTGTACACCCTAGCTCGTACATCAACCTTGTCAGAGGGGACTACAAAGAGCCTGTGTAAAGAATATATGTGCTGTCAATGTGGGGATATTTACTATCAGGCAGGCTATAAGGTAACTCAAGTCCCAATATCAGGAACTCCCCCTACTCCTTCAAATTTTGTAGTAAAAAAGGAAGAACCTGCTGTCACACAAGGACCAGCTATAGCTGTCACACAAGAACCAGCTACAGCTAAAACACAGGAACCATCATAACCTCCCAACATCAAGACTGAGCCCTGCATTGCAACAAATGAAGCTCCTGCCCTTGTCAACAAATCTGTACAGACAATGCCTATGAAGGAATTTACACCTCCCAGCCAGATCAATCTCCCCACTTTTGTGGAACAATTTACTCAGAACTTACCTCATCCCACTACTTGCAACGTTGAAACACAGACCCAGCTATGGGATGAGCAGGCAACAATACAAAAATGGAAGAAAGAGTATGCTGCAACATAGACCAAAAGCCTGCAAGAGCACAGACAAATCTGGATAAACCATACATACTCAAATTGGGAAGCCTTAGAGCAGACACGCCAGGAAGCTCGTGCCCTTAAGAAACAGAACAAAGAGTTGAAAGGCAGAATGGCCCGGGTATTTGACCTGACACAAAAGCTACTGGCTACAAGAAAACCATCTTGCAACTACTCCTTGTTCCTTATGGAGCGACTCACATGGTTTCAGATCAAATCAATTATAGAAGCCAAACCCCATGCAATACTACACCCAACAGATTTTGTCAAAACTTTCACAGAAGCATCTGCTAGAGATCAACACCTCCTCTGTGAGGCATATTTCCATAATGAAGCCATTCCTGAGAACAGGTAGCTAAACCTTAATCCTCTTGTTGGGGACATTCAGATTCGGGCGTTCACCTCCTTTCTCTACAATCAAATCATTTGGCAAGATGACTTCATGGCTTCTAAACACAATGAAGACAACCGCCTTCTATGGATAAGACCAGAACCACAGAATGTAGCCACCTTTGTCACAGAATATTATGAGTTCTTAAAGAAACCAGGTATGACTGAACATGTTCAGCATCTACAATCAACAGTGCTCCAGGATTTTCAGCACATCATCAGATCCATAGAGATTCCTGCCCTCCAGGAAAATAACCTGTTTTGGCAGCAATCCACTGAGAAGAGACAAGAACACCATCCTTTTAGCCCCACCAACCTTGAGGTAGCAATATCCAGGGTACCTAACTACATCCAGTGTGTTCAGCAATGTGCTGAAAACTGGATAGGGTACCGGTTTTATTTTCCTATCCTCTAGTTTTCAATAGAAAGATATCAAATTAATTATAAGCTGCCTAAGAAGACATAAACAGTAGCATGGCAAAGATTACAGCGGGTCCAAGGGTTCAGAACGCCAACGGACAGTACCTCCCAGAGCTACTTCTTGAGTAACTTACATGCTCAGAGTCGGTATCCAGACTCTGATTCAGAGTGACGTTGCCTCAGGACATGCAACACCATAAGTTGGGGGGGATGTTAGGACCACACAATGTACCTTTTTGCCTATACTTTTTGCCACTATTACACTCTTGATCACCCACATTTAAACTCATACTATCACTTTATCTGATCATTCCAAAGGTATACAACGTCCCTTCTCATTACTATACGTTTAATCTGTTTTGCATAATATTTTACATCACTCTCGTACTTAACCATTGATTAGAAATGTATAAGTGCTGAAACAGTTCAAACTGTAGATTAGCATTTGAGGCCTGATGCTGAAACACAAAGCTGTTACACAGTCCAGGGTCACATATGCTGAAACACAGAGTTGTTACATAGTCCAGAGTCCCAGATGCTGAAACACAGAGTTGTTACACAGTCCAGAGTCACAGATGCTAAAACACAGAGCTGTTACACAATCTAGGACCACAGATACTGAAACACAAAGGAAGTCGTTACACAGTCAGCGGTCAACAACAACTCTACAACAGTCGCACATGAGCCAAGCACCAACCATCGCTCCTACATGAGAATGCTGAAACAGTCAGAGCATAAATCCCATGGCTGAAATAGCCCATGATTTGCGATGCTGAGACAACATTAGCAGCAACGATAAGGAACTGTTACTCCAGCCGTAACAGCAACACCTCATTCAACACTTGTAATAACGTTCTGTTGCGCAAGTCTAGGACATCCTATTATGGTTTAGAAATTCGATCTGACTAAGAATAGGACTCATATATACATTGTAATTTTTTATCAATTGTATCGAAGGGGTTCCCTCTTTAAATAAGAGGAAATCATCACTCGAGAGGATCCCAAGTTTTATGTATTAAAAAAGCTTCAGAGAGAGGGACGTACTTCATTTTTCCAGATTGTAATATGATCCATTGATAGATGAATAGAAGACTGTTTTGAGCATCCTTATCTAGCCTTTTCATCTCAGGGGAATCTTGTGAGAAGGAAGGGCCCACCTTCTTCACAAGATTCACCCGTTAGTTTTATAGTGTGTTAGTGTAATTTCTGTTTATGCCTTGATTAACTTTTGTCTTGCTGAAACACTACTTTTAATGAATTCTGCTTTGCTGAAACACTACTGAACTCTGTCTTGTTAATAACTTTAGTTTATTGAATGTTACATTATTTTCACGAAGTTCATAATCATTTTCATTAGTAATCTTATGTGATGATTTTATGAGGTTTGCTAATTAGAGACTAGGTTAAGGGTCCCTGCTTAATGGAAGGGATTAGAAGGTCATGTTCTCTGTAGATTTCAGTTATTTCTGCAAGTGTGCTAATCAGAGACTGGGTTAAGGGTCCTTGCTTAATGGAAGGGATTAGAAGGTCCTGTTCTCTGTAGATTTCAGTTATTTCTGCAAGTGTGCTAATCAGAGACTGGGTTAAGGGTCCTTGCTTAATGGAAGGGATTAGAAGGTCCTGTTCTCTGTAGATTTTAGTTATTTCTGCAAGTGTGCTAATTGGAGACTGGGTTAAGGGTCCCTGCTTAATGGAAGGGATTAGAAGGTCCCGTTCTCTGTAGATTTCAGTTATTTCTGCAAGTGTGTTAATTAGAGACTGGGTTAAGGGTCCCTACTTAATGGAAGGGATTAGAAGGTCCTGTTCTTTGTAGATTTCAGTTATTTTCACAAGTGTGTTGATCAAAGACTGGGCTAAGGGTTCCTGCTTAAAGGAAGGAATTAGAGGGTCATGTTCTCTGCTAGATAGAATTAGTCTTCCATGCATTAATGTTTTCATGAAAGTGTGTTAATCAGAAACAAGGTGCTGGAGTTCCTGCTTGGGAATAGGGTCCTGTTCTCTGGTTACATAATAGTTGTTCTTTTCTGTTGCAGTTGTTATTTTAATATAATCCAGGATTCTTTAGATTAATCTTTAAAGATCTGCAATAGGTAGGTTGCTTTCCTGTAATTCAAGTCAGAACTTCAGTTCATTCAAGGCAAGTGTGATTAATATAGTTTCCTTTACTACAACTCTAATTTGCTTTTGGAATTGAGCATATATAGTGCGTGGTTATCTTTAAAATAAACAGACTTCCCTGAGTTGACATTTTATGTAGCACTTGATTGTTTGAATTAATTAATCAATTATAGTGACCAACACCAATATACCATAGGTACTTGGAAGCACAAGTCCATATACAGGTGTTGTCTGATGCACTACCACTTGAATGGGTACCAATAGGGGTTACAAGGGTTTCCAACAACGTGAGCTTAAAAATATCTTATTTTTCCTACATGTATGTTTTCTTGACCGTGGATTTATTCGATGAATGACATATTACTGTAGTTTAAAGACGTCATAACACATCTCTACCCTGGAAAAAAAATTAACCCACAATTCCTACCAAGGAAAGTTATTTGATACCACTTATTATGCACCTGGTTATGTGATATTAAGCAAAAACGAGAATATAATGAAAAATGCCAACAAAACAACAAAATGTAGAGAATAACACGCCAAATTGATACCTTTATTGAAATGCGAGCACTGTTCACTTGCCTCTTTGAGGGGGAAAGCTCCATCATAGCAACACTCTATTACAATAATTCGCAAGACAAATATTTCTCATGCCTCCTACTCTTATTTATACTAATTTTGTCTTCTAAATAACATTCTGGATGAATATCTTTCTAGAAGCGGAAGCTTCTGTTAGGTCTTCTTACATTGACTTGTTCATATATATTAAATAGGCCTTGTTAACTAATTCCGGCCTTTATTACATGTAAAATATATTATTCTATCTATTTGAGGGGTTAGGGAGGCTAGGTCCCTAACAAAAGGTTGACTATAAGGACAAAATCCAAATCATGGTTTCAAAGGTGTGTTCACTTAAGACTATCATAATTGTTGATTGGGATGTCTAATTGATCTGATTAAAAATCCATTGGAAAGAGGAAACATAATGATAACAATTTTGGATATTATTTTCAATATATTTATGTTTTAAGTTGAGGATTGTGGTTAGACCTCACTTAAGAATCAATGGAAATGCATATATTTTCAGGAGATAAAGATAAATATGAAATCAATATCATGGAATGGTTGAGGATGATAAAAGAATATTGTAAGAATCCTTTTTGGGCAAGCCTTAATTTTTACGGTGAATCTTGCAAGTGGTAGGATAAACTTGATGAAGGTACTAGATTCTCCCCCACACGGAAAAATTATAAAAACTCTTCTCAAACAAATAGATCAAGGATACAAAAAGGGAGGAGATGTATAAAATTTAATAGGAGTTAAAAGAAGAAAAAAAAGAGATCAAGAAGAAGGGTGATGAGCTATCTAAGATGTGAGACCTTAATGAAGCACTTGTTAAATAAGTTCAAAAATTAAAATAGGGAATGAGTAGTAAAGGGAAGTGGGAAAATGATGAAGCAAGGGAAGAATTGAAAAAGAAATATGTAGATTACGAAACCATAACAAAAAAATATTGGACAAGGTTAAAATATTGAAAGAAGAAAATAAGCATTGTCAAAATCAAGAAAAAGAAAGAATATTAGATGAAGAATCTACCAAAATACTTAAAGGGGAAGTTTGAAAGAAGGTTGAGGAATCCCTAAATATTGATGAGATAAAAATAGAAATGAAATCCATAATTTGAGAAGGATGTCAGAATTTGATAAATGGGTTGACATTGCAGCTTCAAAAGGATAAAGAAGACAAGATTCAAGAAGGTCACTAGAAGATAATTGAAGAAGTTTAACTTCATATAGAGTATGTACATGCCAAATATGATGGTATTATCTCCAACGATAGAGTAATCAAATACCAAGAAAAGAGGATAGATGATGCCATTGTCTCTGAAAAAAAGATAGATGAAATGCATGTGTAGAGTGAAGGAAAACCATCAAATATGAAACCATATCAACACCCTCATTACAAGGAAAGATTTCAAGGAAGAAAATAAGGTCGATATAAACATTATTAAGGAAGAAGATGGAATATTTATCAATATTCATGGAACGAGGCATCAAAAAACCATTATTAACAAGATATTGTCATAGACCAACATATACTACAAATTGGAGAAGATTCTACAACAATACGTGGAATCCTGAGAAACAAAATTATGCAAAAACTAGCCACCAAGGATTACAACAAAAAAGAATTGATTTTCGATGGATGGATCATCATCAATGGAAAGAAGAAAATAGGAGCATAAGAAAATCATATTACTTGGTTTCATCACATGTGAATCCTTTAATTGCAAAGCTTTGAGGACAAAATTTTTTGAAGGAGGGTACTATGTCATAATCCAAGGGGGGAATATATAGAGTTAAATGTATATGACCCCAAGGGGGAACATATATGGGGCCAAATGTACATGTAATGTGTAAATATATATGTAATAGGGTCATCCTAATAGTAAAGGGGCCTCATGTGTAGGTGTAAATAGGTATATATAGATATAATATATTCATTATTGTAGATAGGTGAATTGTGACGTATGAATGTATTTGGATATTTGGAGGAGGTTCTCCTACTATTTAAGAAGTTATTGTGTAAATCATATCTATTATCTATATTGGAATTGTTCTCCATGCTCACATTATTGTACATGGTGTGTACTTATGTTTTCTTCTGATATCTTAATAATTTGGTTCATAAAACATAGTGTTTGATTGTGACCTTGCTTATTGTCCACAAATCGTGATGAGTCAAATCTGTTGTGTGATTGAATCTAGGATGGTGATTTGTTGACTGTAACTTGTGGAAACATATCATATCTATCTAGATATTGAAGATGGATTTCAATATTGATCTTGTGGTTTTGAATGGATCAAATTACATTGTATGAGAATTGGAAATGGAAACCCTACTAAAGAGTAAAGGACTATGGAAATACATGAAGACTAGGATTCCAGATCCAATAGATGATGTGGCAAGATTCGTTGTTGATGGAAAGAAGGATGAGGATGTTAGGGTCATCATGACCTAAATATCGTGGGATATTAGATTTCACATAAGTGGAATCAACTTCCCTCATCAATTCTGGAAGAAGATGAAGCATTTATTCAACAGATTCGATGAAATCCGTGTCATGCAATTTGATCCAGGATCTTTTCATCATGACTTATAAAGAATTGCATTAAATGAGCATAAATTAAAGTGCACCATTAAAGAAGGGAAAACTTAAAAATCAAGAGACATAAGCATTAGATATGAACACAAAAACATGATAACGAAGTTCATCCCTGGTGGACTACGTCCATGAGTCCTGCTCTCAAATGGGTAGGCTCTTTCATTAACTCAGCAAAAGAATTTGGCAAATACATGAATATACCTCATTTTAAAATCAAACTGTAGAAATGATGCTCAGATCATAAAACAGATCACCACTGGATTCGTGGCATCAAATTACCCAAAAATGACTTTCTCCACACTTTGATCCAACTTTGGCACTACCAGGCCCAAGAATAATTATGTCTCGGTTTCTATGCCCTCTGCAACCTGCAATTATGACAGTCCGGTCTCAAAAAATGTGCTCGCAAGTCCGTACGGTCTATGCCTCTTCCCTGGGATCTGGGCGGATTACACCTCTTAAGTAAAATGTGTGGGTGGATATACCAAGTGACACTTGTGGCGCATTGGTTATGGGCATAGTAGTTAATGAATTGGGCAATGCGGAGGTTCCAGGGTCGAATCCCACCAGAATCCATTTTTAAACATTGGGTTATGTATATATAGCAATATATTTGCCCTCTGCTAAGTTTAGCAAACCCGCTAGCGATAATTCTACTAGCAACTAACATTGGCATGGTCTGCCAGATTTGGCAGACCGACCATAGTTTTAAAACAAAATTTCATTCACGAGACAATATTGGGCATTTATGGGATGCCACGTATCATATGATGATTGGGCCACGTGGCCCCCACTAATATGCCAACCTATATGCTGATGTAGTTGCCCTGTCATACCTGACATGTGGCACTTCCTTGGTGGTTCCATGTGGCATCGCCTGGGGGTGCCACGTGGCACTTTTCTACTGGTCCACATGGACCCTTGAAAAGACCATTGGTGGGTGACATGTGGCAGCGTTTGGTGTTGCCACATGGCATGATGACATCAACATCCCATACGATGATGTCACCCTACCATGTCAACTACTAATGTCATGTTGACGTCATCAGTAAGGATGATGATGTGGCCCCCTTCTAACTGGCATCATTTGACCACAACTTTGACCATGAATATATTTCAAGCTGTAACTCTATTTGATGATCCATTTGTGCCGTTAGAAATATTGCATTGCGCTCTTCACGATCATGTCATTTTCACTGAGTTTTGTTAACTTTGAATTTTTTCCCTTTCTTTGTCTGTTGGAACCATTTTGAGCGTTCTGAGTTGCCTTTGTGAGTTATGAGTTATTCTTAGCCTTCTTTGGATCCTTTTTGAATCATGCCTTCCCACTAAGAGGACAATTCCCCTCACTTTGTCCTTCTCGATCCACTTTCCTTTGTGCAACACATTTTGTGTTTTGTGTTTCCTTCTGGTTTACCAGGAGGGACGATAGTTTTAGAGGATTTGTTGGAAACTCAAAAGACATGAACCCTAGGTAAATAAGAAGCTCAGAGTAGAATAGAGAAGAGTAACCAACAAATGGTTCCATTGTCGTTGGTAGGAACAGAGGCGGATTGAGTAGTCGAGAAAGGTTGAGCGAGGAACGAGCAAAGAAAAGAAGAGAGAAATGAACCATTAGAAGGGAATGTTGAGACTGTGGAACCCTATGACAACATAAATCAAAATCTAGTTGAGAACCAAAGAGATAGAGTTTGCACAGAAAGACAATAGGAACCCTAGAATAACACCTCACAAATATCTGGACAAATACATGTTTACTGAATTGAACGAAGTCTTTTTCTGTGACTTTCCACATCTATTACAGGAGTGGATACTAAGGTTGAAGGATAACCACGTGACGAACCAGATTCGATAGTTAGACTAGACCCCAATAAAGATTGAGCAGTTACAACATGTGAATAACAAGTTCACTCACGTAGTAGATGTTTGGCTTGACAGTAACTTGGCAGTCTTCATAATAGAGTTTGCAGTTGACACAGCAAAGTCATACAGCGCAATGTAGCACAAATTTCTACATGGACCTCGAGGAAGGTACATTCGATCATTGTATACTTCTATTAAGATATTTCTATATAAAAAATGTGTAATGACAATGGAATCAGAAAACTAAACTTTCCTACATGCATGGGGGAAGGGAGGAAGCACTGACAGAGAGAGGAGGAATGGAAGGAGGTAAGGATAAGGGCAAGAAAGAGGAGGAACCTTTGGACCCGATCATGATGGACGACAACCAGATCAAGTGGATCTTGGCATCAACAAGAAGGATGCATAGCAAAGTACCCTACCAATACAAGGTGAATACCAAGAAGAGAGCCATAGATGCGAGGGAAGGCTTGGTGAGTGATGAGGAAGAGGTAGAGGATCTTTGGGCTGTGGAGAAAATTGAGGAACTCCTATGCGCAACATATGAAAGGAATACGAGAGGTCCAGGAGCAATAGGAGAAGGCAACCATCCTATCCATATTAATGTTAGTGTGGAACCCATAAACCCATGTGCGACCAATAAACTAAAGATAACACCACCGTTTAGACAACCTAACTTTGAAGGAAGTCTGACAACAGGAAGTACATCTACACAAGGAGAAACAACTGGAGGAGTCAATCCAGGCAACAATAGTCGAGTATCTACACCACATGGAGGAGGTAGTAGTTCAGTATTCAGAATGGAAGGACACTATCCCACCATCAGGTTACCAGAATTTTGGGGAGAAGTAGAAGAAGACCCTGAAAAGCACTTGTTCATTTGTGCAAAGATATGGGAAGAAAAACAGATCACTGATAAAAATACCAAACTCACGTAGCTAGATATTACACTAAGAGACCACATGCTAGATTGGTACATGAGTCTAGACACAAACAATGCCCCAGGGATGACAAGGACATTGGCTGACATTAAGAAGTTATTAATAAATGAGTTCCAGAAGCTGAGCTCAGAGGATCAGTACATGAATGAGATGATCGAAATAAGACAGAAACCAGAAGAGTCTGTATGGGAGATCGATCAGATATTCAAGCGACTGAAGGGAAAGTTAAAATACCTCATGAATGATATGAAACATCGACACTTGTTTGTCAACTCACTACTCCCGCACTTAAAACACCCTTTACGACAACAAAAATTTCAGACGCAGGCAGAGGATCTGCAGGCAGCCTTGCAACTAGAAGAGAACCAGTACTAGTAGACATACCCAACAATCGAGGAATTGAAGGAGGATTTGAAGAATATAACATTTCAGCTGAACCAGAATAAGAACAAGGACAAATGATAATCCGGTTGTTGTACCACATGCAGTACAGAAGGACACCACAAGAACGAATGTCCAACGTTCATGCAGTATATGGAAGCAGGTATGCCAAATCCATTACCACTAGGACGACTATGGTGCGAAATCTACAAAAAATCAGGTCATGACCCTTATCACTACACAATGATTTAGAAATACTAGACAGTCTCAAAGAGTTCATATTGCACCTTTTGTAAGTCAGTGGGCCACGACGATAAACATTGTAGAACTATGGAGCTGATGCGAGAAAGGACATCTGATGCATATAGAGTATAGGTCGAGATGATGATTGAGAAAGAAGTTCCATAGTTCAATCCAGTCCTAGCTCCATACAAAACTATGCAATAATCGTACAATAACACACAGCCTCAATACAACCCGGCACAACCTCAGTATAATACCATGCGTTATAATTAGGCGCCACAGTATAACGCGCCGAGAGGCGATCGAGTAGGCTACAGAGGAGGAGGATGATCTAGAGGAGGTGTTGAGTATCCATTTTGACACTTCTAATGCCCTATATTACCCCCTATCTGAGACTATTTTACCTGTGCCTTGTGTATCTAATTGATTGTTTCTTCCATAAATAAACTTGATTATCTTGTTCATGTGCATAAGGGGTAAATTATGATTAAGGCATGATTTGTTTAGTTTTCTTGAGTTAATTCAATTAAAATGGTTGATTTTGTATGATACCAATCACTTTGACTCTTAAGCAGCATGATCTGGTACCCAGACTATTCCAGTACCAAGGCTCCACCTATTCCGGTACCAACCTGTGCTAATCCGGTACTAGACATAATTCATAATTTTTGAATGTTTCTAGAAGAAAATATGGCTCATGGGTTTTTTCCAGAGCGATGTTTTCACGTGGACATGTGGGTCAGAATCCACCTAGCTCACACGTGTGGACCTCCATCTTAGGGGGAATGATTCTGCCAAAATTAGCAAAAAAACTCAAGTGCCGACTTGTGCCTCGATTTCCGTGCATACGGTATCAGATCTAGAAATTATAATACATGGGTTTTGTCTAGAATATGGAAAATTGAGTATTTTGTGAGCATATTTTCAAAATTAGAATTTGTTTGGGAGATATGGGTGGGGGACTAACTCGAATCTGCCCAAATTGTTAAAAAACATAGATTTTTGGGATTTATCCTAAAATTGTAAAAATTGTTTTCTTAGTTTGGGGATTCGGTTTCATCCATTCCTCCATGGATTTTATGTATAAATAAGACCTCATAGGTTTGAGTAGAGAGGAATTGTTATGTTGTAAGATTGGTTCTTGAAGAGAATGATGCAATGTTATGTTGGGAAATGAAATGTTGAATTTATGATCTACTTAATCAATTGAAGGAATGCAAATGTCGTTTTGTGCAATTCATGGGAATGAGTAAAGTGATTTAGTCTGCAATCTCTTTAGAGGTACCTTGTTGGTTTGGCAAGGGCCCACAACCCCAACCAAGGTAAACCTCACTATACATGTTTGTGTGATTGTGTGAGTGTGCACATTTAACAGTTGTGTTTTGTCAATGATTTTAAATGCATTTTAATTACAACACATAATCGTTTGATATTGAATCAGTTTGATTAATTAGACATTGAACATAGTAGATAAGTTCCATTTTCATTTCTGCAAATTGATATTTAGTTAACAAGAGTTGGATAGATGTGTGTGATTGTTAAATATGCAATTGTTATTGTTTTGAATTTATGATTGTGTTGCTCTTAGTAGGTACAGAAATCATAAGACTCCATCTCTCACCTTCATGCTTCATGTAATGAAGTCTTTCAAGCATATTGACTGCCTCCTGTATTGAAGAATATTTGATTGGCATTGATAGGGTTATGATTGATTTATTTTTAAGAGTAGATAAAGTGGATTGTTGATTGTTCTTTCAAATGATATAGGGAACATATCTTAAGTTCATCTCTTCATTTCATGAGCCTCTAATGAATAGATTTGTCACCTAAGAAAGAACCTTTCGATTCACTATTTGCTTGAGAAGTTTTGTTATCAGTTTTCTCTTCTAAGTTTGGAGTGGTATTGTTGAAGTGTGCCCAGATTTGATTGCTAATTGTTGTTAAGAGTAGCAGCTACAAATAACTAATTCAAAGTCCATCTTTCCACTTCATGAGATTGTAAATGGACAAGGCATTATCTGAGAAAAATCTTTTGAGTGCATGATTGCAAGTTTTGCTTTCTAATTTTTTGAGTGGAGAATGTTATTTGAAAAGTGTGAAAAAGAGTGTTATGTCATTAATTGTTTCTTGATTGAGTTATACTCATCAGACATAGGAACCTATTTTCTATCGGCACATACATTGCATCAAATCTACTGATTACGAATCCCGGTTGATAATTTATGTTTGGTAATATATTATGAAAATAATTGCACCAACATTTTGGCACCGTTGTCAGGGAGTTGTAAATGGTAATATGTAGTATTTCAACCAGATTGCTTTAATGGTTTTGGATTGGTTTTATGGATGAGCTAAGGGCAGAGAGAATATGGTAAGGCGTGCAGGAAGAGCCCATGCATCCACTTTGGTGGGGTTGCTCCAAAGTTAGGTTGTCCTCTCTTCTTTTAATGTGAGTGTGTTTTCTTCTTTTATGAAAAAATGTGTTTTCATGATGAGCTAAATTGTGCGAACAAATAACCTGGTGACAACAGAGTCCTAGTAACGCAAGGAGTTCAAGTTTGGTGTGTTTTGTTTTTGCAAAATTATTAATTTCTTAGTTTTAATATTCAAACTTTTGATGATAAATCATTTTTGGGGTGTTGTAAGAACCCCCGAGTACTACGTTGTGTTGCGAGACAGGGATCACCAACCAACTAGAGTAATTCAAGGATGATCAAGATCTTGAACAATGTTCCTCCAAGAACTTTCTCGCATTCTAAAAGTAGCTAGGATATCCACCTCTTAGGAAGAGCATATCTTGACAGCAATCAATAATTTAGTTGTCTCTCCACGGGAATATTTAGAAGTCCTGTCGAATTCCTCTTGTCAATTTGTTGAGGCGAATAAAGAATCATGGATAGAATTCAATGGAGAGAAGCTAGTGGAACCTAAGATTGAGGATTCCTTAGCATGCCTCTCAGCAGATCCTGTATATACTCCAAAGACCAATCATTTTGAAGAGGATAATCTGCATAGCATGGTAGAGGAAGACATTCAGTGTGACCTAAACAAAGAAGAGAAACAAGAATATAATGATCCTATTGAAATATGGTTTCAATTAGTTATTAGGTCACAACACTCTCTTATTTTTCATCATTTCTTGATCTCATAATCAAAGCAGCTGGTCCTTCATACTCTGGTATGCATTAAAATTTATCTTTTAAACTCAAGTATGGATATATTTCTAACTCTGTAAGGCACATGGCTTCACTGGAAGTATTCCTATACTTGAAGGAAATTTTATTTTGTTCAAATAGAGTAGGATAGGTAAATAAATAAATAAATGTTGCACATAATTACAATGCAACCTATCTTTTATACTTTTCATAAATGAGAATGTCAAAAGTTTAAGATCTTTTGTTCCTATCGTTGATTTCTTTCTAAAAGGTTATGATAATTTTGTTTGGAATTTTATGAGAACAGAATCTCTTCATCCTTCAAATGCACACATAATACTGGAAGGGTTTCAAAAGCGGAGAAGGCATCCTTGTCAACATAAGATAACACTTAAGGGAGTGATTCATGACCTATTTCTTCAAAATTCTTCTTTTTCCTTAAAGTTGTTAAAAATGATGCATTCATGCTTTATATTTACCTATCTATTTTAAGACCGCTATTTCACAAGGATGATCGATTAAGTGATCTTTTAATATCAATTGAAACTGAATGTTAAGTCCAAACTATTTTATTCATAACTAATAATTCAACTTTTGACATTTTCCCTAAATTTTCTGTTTTTAAGCATGAATAAAAATCCAGTTTTAATTAGTTCTATTGGTTTGTTTTTAGTAGGTGTTCAAAACTCTCTGAGCAACCCTTTTTTTTATCATCTCACATTGTTTGCATGAGGCCATGCAAAACCTTAGGCATGGGGGAGTGGTTTCCGAAACCTTCATATTCTTTTGCAACTTTCGTCGCGAGTCCAAATCAACTTGTTCAGTGCTGGGATTTGATAGTCATTTCCAGAATTTTTGTACCATTCTATTCCGGTATTGCAGAATTGCGTTCATCCAGTAGTACAAATAATGTTTGCCTCTGCATTCATCTGGTACCAAAGGAGAAAGTCTTCATTCATCCGGTACTGAACAACATTCCTGTGCTCATCTGGTGTTGTGCTCATCCGATACTAATGGTCGCCTATGTGCTCATCCGGTACCAAAGGAGGAGGTCTGTGCTATTCCAATACTAAACCACAACTTTACGCTATTCTGGTACTGAAACACAACCCTGCGTCCATCCGGTACTTAGGTGATCCGGTACTGGTAATAAGGTGTTGGTAGCTGTAATCATATATTCAAGTTTTGTTGCTCGATTGAAGTACTATGACATATAGATTCAACATTTTTCATTTTATTAAAGGAATTAGACTAATTATGCAGTGAACGTATGGTTACTCTCAATTATTGCATGCTCCCTACCATGAAATTTTGCAATCCCTCTTATACATCTCCTCGTATATTATTATTGAATTCCTTGGTGAAGTGGTTGTCGTCACGAATGAGCAAAAATCATCCATCATGTCACTCTGTTTATGCCCCTTGCTCTATTCTGATACTGTCATGTTCCGGTACTATCTATTACAGTACTTCAGAAACATGTTCGGATACCAATTACTTATCTAGTACTGATGCCAAAGTGATATGATCTTTTTCATGTTCTTAACATTGTTTTCACTTCAGGTAATTAGAGGTATGGGCTAATATCTTCATGTTCTTTCTATCAAGGATCATTTAAGTTTTGTGTTGAATTGTTTTTACTCTCATGCACATCTTCCTCCTACATTCATACACTCAACCTTGAATGAATAATCCTTTCTCTTCTTTAAGAAGATATTTTCACATTTAGCTCTATATGATAATGGGTGCACTTGTCTTATTACTTCATCATTTTGAAGAAGTGATTGCTAATTGAAATAT
>JASDQU010027802.1:15021-29335 GCA_032191745.1 Picea mariana | reverse complement strand
GAATCCAAGGACGAGTGATGCATCTTCCTCTGAGGATTAACATGTGATTTGGGAGCATATTTAGGTGAGATTGTTTCTTGGATCAACTCAATGTTTCTTGTACCTTTCATGGTGATGGGTTGTGTATTGGATGTGATTTCTTCATGGGGATCAAAAATCCTTTTGCACTCTACATACCTTATATTTTATTTCATTAAAATCTATGCATTGAGATCAAAATTTTGATATTGTACAGGATCATTGAATGATACATTAGTGCTCACATTCAATTCTGGAACATAAAAATAATCATGGAAAAAAAGGTTATCGTGATCAAATTGTGATTCAACATGTTCCATAATTTTGAACTGTGAAGATATTTCAACATTGTGCAACTAGAGTGGAATGTCATTAAGAGTGATTCTTCGATCAATTAATGCTTGGGAATATCATTTCTCTCGTTTATCATTCAATATTTCATTGTGAGAATAATATGAAGATTCTACTGAGTGATAGGCTGGTGAATGCTCACGTGAGAGATCATTATCAAAAATATTTGTATAAAGAGAAAACATATCTATGGATTCTAAAAATCATGGGATTTCCTCAATGAGATATTTGTTACAGAGAAAAGTATCCTCATGGTTTTTTGAAGGGGAGACACTAGATTGTTCACACTCTGGGTCTAAGGGGTTTAATATTTCTAGTAAATATTTTTCCATAGTTGTAACATAGTGATGATTAGAGATCATGTACCCCTAATCATTGATCTCTAGATCATGATCTTACATGAAGGATATAGTTGTTACTTTTCCCAATGCTGAACTATCATTCAAACATACAACAACTTGGTGAATTGATCCTTCATTCAATATATATTCGACATCATTTATTGAAACAATTTCCTCATATGGTTCTCTGAAATCAAATTGCAGAGTATCAGATGTCTGAGGATAGGATTGAATGGTCTATAGGTTTGAAAGTATTCCTTTGGGATAAGAGGTGATTGAATGTTTGTTGTGCAGATATAAATCTTGTGAATGAGAGATAATTAGATAGTACCCTTCAGAAATAGAGATGAGATATGAAAACCAATAAAATATTTATTGGTCTGAGGGTTTGTTTCTTTCAAGAAATCTACAATAAATTTGCATGACTCTTTGAAATAAATCATCCACATTCTCGTTTCCAAGCCTACGAATTTCTTCAAGTTCATTAAAKAGTTCATCGTAAACATAATCTACATGAGAAACAATAAAGACTTGCATGAATTGTTTCCAACTATGTATCAATTTCACCGGTAATGTCCTAAACTAGGCTTTAATCCACTCTTCAAATGTGAGGATAAACAATCAACATATTTCATTGTCCCGAACAATCTTAAGATTTTTTTGAGTGAAGTTAAACTGATTGAGATGCATGAATGCATAGACATTCCCTTCACCATTGAATTTTGAGTTTGAAAAGAGATTAAATGTCTCAACTGAGATGCCCCCTAAGGGTCTCAGAAGACTCAAAGGGTTATCCCATATAGAGATACGAAGAGGATCCATGGGATGGTTAAAATAATTTAATGAAATTACTCCACATGGGCAAGCTTGTCATCCGACCCTCCTTCTAGTGTCAACTTTATTGCTGTGGGAAAAATTCCATTTGTCAACAGTAGGGTTGACCCTCGATAAGAAGTCCCAATTAGACCTCTCAACATTTGGAATAGGGAACCCATCCAGATTTTGGCCTAGCAGCCATTTCTGGTTTTGAGTTTACCGGTCGCCACCTGATCCACCGATGAAGGCTATCTAATCTAAAGAATGAAATGAAGCTAATATAAGATGCATACGTCTAGACAAAACTAAGGTAACTAGAAATCAAACATAGAACCAGCCATGCTCCTATCAATGGCCCAAGAAATAGTTCACACAACAAAAAGAAATAGTCTAGCATTTAAACAATTATTTACAGTTCTATGCCCACAAATTTAAATAAATATCCATTGAACAATAGAAATAAGAATGCATACACTATACATAAGAATATTCTACAATATGAAGTGCATCCTTACATCCTTACACAACCCGAGTGTTGATCAAAATGCAAAATAATAGTCCACAATATGTCCAACACGAGAATCAGAGTTCTCCATTAAATAGTTTGGTCAAATCGGCTTCTCCTCTTAAAATTTTCTTGTAATAGTACATGAAAGCTCCAAGAGACAAAATCCCTTTACTTGCATACAATCCCCATATTTATTGAAGTTCAACTTGACTCTTGGCATTCCACCTTCCCCCCATCAAATTTCATTTAAAAACTTTTGTCTTTATCCTCTTTGTAATGATGAGAGAACAAAGACAAAAAAAAATGTTTATAATTTAATGTATTATATGCAATTACATTTCAAATTTGTCTTTTAGTGTTGGTGGGCCATCATATATTTTGGCTATAGTGCACCTAAACCACTATGATGACTAGTCTGGACATTGGGATACTCTTCTCCCTCCAAGTTTGATATTCAACCATCGTGGGATTCAGAATTCTTCTTCAATCATTTGAGTTTGATTCCCTTTCGTTGCTCCCATGTTGCGATAACAATTGTTGTTGTTGTTTCTCTATCATCCTTAGTGGTAGATCGCATTTGCAATGGGTATTGTTGCATATTGGTAGATTTCCTTGATGTGTGGTAGTTGTTCCTTCATGGTTTTCTTTCCTCACACGCTGCCTATCTAGATTGTTGAGTATCACCATCCTTTAGCTTTGGTACCTGGCAGCTTTCAACACGCAATAGATGAGTGATCACAGAATAACCTCAAAATAAACTTTCAAAACCACACATTTGAACCTATAGAACTGAAAAATTAATTAATTGAGAGTTTGTGTATGTTTCCGTGAGTTTAGTTCCTAGTTCCTCTACTCTTGGTTGAGGTATTATGTTCTCTGGGATTGTTGACAATGTGCTAGATCTCAATCCTAAAAAATTTGAATAATTGGTGAGGAATATCTTAAATAATATAACTGTGAAGTTGTAGATATAGGAAAGACCCTTCCAACGGTTTAAGGAACGCGTGAAATGGGTACGAGATTCAAAATTTACGACCAAAATATGAAAGTCATATTGACAAGGTCTTATCCTTGTATTGGAGCTAGAAGAAGGATCAACTCTGGTGTATCGACGAATATGAAATGATTAGCTCCAGTGTGTTAGTAAAGATGAAGTGATTAGATCTAGTACTGGGGTGTATCAATGAGGAATGGATCATCTCCTTTTTTGGTGAGTCGATGGTTGAGGCGAGTCTTAAAGCATTGAATAAGCTCTAGTTGTATCAGGTAGTTTGGACTTGCAAGATGGTATACGTTAATCATGGCATGAGCCTTATGACACCATACACCTTATCTTTATAACCACTACGTGTTAACATCACATCTCACATTTCGTTCTTAACATTGTTAATTCAAATTATGTTTCTAGTCGACGCTTTGGGTGCGAGGTTGGATCGAATGGTCGCACGTATATTTGTATATAGGTTTAAACATGAATTTAATGTAAAAAGGTTAATAATGATGATAAAAAAGGATTTTTTATAAGGTAGGAAAGTTGTTATTATGAAAATTAAAAAAATGTTATAAAAAATCGAAGGAGGGGGGGTGGTGTTGGTGGTCACACCCCTTCCCTTAATACATTTCCACATTGTAACATGGGAGGGGGTCATGGACTATACTCCATCCACCTCATCGCCCACAAGAACAGTTTAAAACAAGTGTATAAAACATATTCTCGTATCAATGCTCATTAAGAAAAGTATAGCAATGTATTGATTCCCATGAACAAAACATGACTGGTATGTACCGAATCCCATGAACAAAACCTGGTCAGTATGTACTAGTGCCCATGAACTGAATGTGGCCAGTATGTACCAGTGCCCATGAACTAAATGTGGTTGGTATGTCGATGCTCATCATTCAATTGTCTTCGGTATGGACTGGTCATTTGAGTTCTGCGTGAGCATGGACTTCATTTGATTGTGTTAATGAATGTATATGTGATCAAGGGAGGGGAGGGCACATGGGTTGTCCCCCATCCCCTCTCCATGTGTTACACTTTGGGCTTGCCCCCCTCCTCCTCAACATATGCAAATTTTAAAATGTGACTAAAATAAAAACCCTCCCTTTTTATTATTATTAATATTATTATTTTATATTTAAATAAATATTAAATTTTAATTTAATTAACATTATTTAAATTAAAAAATATTAAACCTTAAAATAATTTGCATAAAACAAACATTTTACCCAAAGCAGTTTTGTGTGGTGGCGTGAAACATTGTTGGAGGGGATTTTGATGTTGCCCAACATGATTTAAAGGTTCATAACTTGTTCATATGACATCTGATTGGGGTACCCTTTTTTGCAACGCAGAGGGCATGGGGAGACACTTTCGATGAGATAACTAACAATGCCATTCAAACATTTTAGCGGTGTCATGGCTAATGACGCGAGCTTGGGTGAGAACTCCCCGACGATCATTTTGACACTTACGAGCCTCGAATTTTGATTATGTCATTTAGTGGGAATAATAATTGCATAAATCATACAATTGGCTTGCTTCGGGGGACGAAAAATACACTTTGACGAATTATTTTTATTTTTACACAAACTGGGAAATATTTTGCATTAAAATGGTGTGGTCAAGACCACTAAGTTACAATAGATCAGATTGAAAGTTACATAGTTATAGTTATTCAAAACTGGTTGGACTAAGCCTATTTCCCAACAAAATTCTATCTTTCCCCTAATATTGTTCCATAATCTAGCACTACTACAACTTTGAAGAGTATGTAGACAGTAAAAAATATTGGCGATACATATACTGAGGCAAAACATATATAAATTGAAATGATTTTTAAATCAACTACCCATTTCATTTTGAAGGCCTGATATTCCCTGCTTATTTCAATGCTTAACCAYAGGTTCATTGAGATATGGTGTTGTGGCTATTGATGCCTCTGATACAAATCTTGCATTGGTTGATGATGGAAAATGAACTCTGGTCTCCTCTCTCTAGTCCAATAGCCTCTAAAGGTYCTCGTTTTGACTCCTCAAAGCATGAACTTCATCCTGGAATTAGACAATTATAGTGCAATATTGTACCAAAGTATCCAGAGCATAAGAGACGGTTGAACTAAGAGAAGAGACCCTGATAAGCAATCTCTGACAATATTCAAAATCATTTGCTTCTATTTTTTTGGTCCTTTATGTGCCCATAATCCTGTGGATCCATTTTTTTCCACGTCGGAACAATCTTCACAGTCTCAAGATAGTTACTGGGGTTGGAGAATTATTTGCAGGGTAAAATCGATGTCGACATGGGACCATCACGAATCCCAAGTATCCAAGCTTGCCATGGAAACATCGTATTGCGACTGGAAGAAGTCAAATCTATTCTGAAGYAGGTAACCCAACRCCTACCCCTCAYGATTACCACTGAGACAACACACTTTCCCAGCAAGAAAAAACCAGGAAACACCAGAGACAAGGAAACATGGGGATTCTTCCAACTGATGACCCAAGCTTCTCTAGTTTAGTTTTTAACCATGCTTCCTCCTCTACTCCTCATTATGGAAATACATGGAATGCTTAACCTGCTGAAATGATTACTTAAACTRGAGTGTACCTGAAATTCCTGAACTTTCCAAATTCTCTCGCATCCAACCTCCACCACCATGCTCTTATTGATGTCCATTGCCAAATTAACATGCTTCCAATGTCTTGTCTGTGTGTTTCCAATTTTTAGAGAAAGTGCTATCAAGAGAAAATCCATTGTTTATCTCGTGTGATGGTATTGGAAGTGATTCGTTGTATGCAGATGAGATCTCCACTCACCCTCTGTCTTAATAACTCTTCCTTTGCCACCATAGCCATGCCTTATCCACATCCATGAAGTCGGATGCATGTGTAAGAGCCAAGTAACACTCCCAAGCATCCATCCATGGACCACATGGAAGGATAAAAAAATAAGGGGTTGTACCATATGATCATGGAGGGGAGAGGAAGATCTCCACTTCTTCAACCCTCATGAGACATGAGGGATTGCCTATGGCCAAAGTGGACATTTTGTCAACTGCACTATTATATAGTCAAACCACATGGAAGAATTTCACTTGGAGGTTTCAAAGTGAAAAACGAATATGATCCAAAAGTTTCTTTAAATGAATATCCTTTGGTGAGGAGTCAAAAACCAAAAATCTGATGAAGTTCTTGGAATCCTGGATTATATTGAAACAAAGAATTTGTCGATGCTTGACCAATTGGATGCCCTAGAAAAAAGCATAAGCTTATGTTCTATTGGTGTTGGTTATTCCTAAATTCCAATACTAATAAAAAACTTGGTTTCCTATGGGTCCATACAGTACCCCCAACCCTTGCACCTGCCTCCCCTAGGTTACCCTTGGAAGCCCCATCAAAGCATAAGGTATGAATCGTTTGGGTGGAAATCCAAGGGTCACGATTTGATGAAGGAAAATGAAGCTACCAGCCTGATCATTGAGTTACCTTAGACTTAAAAACAAAGGAGAGATTATTTTTTTTTACCTAAGCTTCCTCATCTAGATTTAATGAGGGAGTATCCTCCTGTCAAAGACGTTTGGAATTCATAAATTCAGCCAACTAGATCATGACCTAATTAGAAGTTAGACTGGGGGAGGAATGTTTGTTTTGAAAAATAACATGATTCCTTGCTAACCATAGTTTCCAACAAACATATTTAGGAAAGACTTTCCAGAGTCTTTTAAAGATTATTTTTCCTTGAAATGTACCCTGATAATAATGCTCCCATTTTCCCAAAAGAGTTTTAAAGCTGTCTGGCCATCAAATTTTTTGGCTAAGCTCTTGGAAGAAATATGACTAAACCTTTTTTGAAAAATCACAATCCCAAAAGAGATGTCGTTCCAATTCAAAATTTCTTTCACATAGCACACACCGAAATAGACCTTGAACTCGTCTCTTCAATAGATTTTCACCAATTAGAATCTTCCATGTGCAAGGGTCCAACAGAATATGTTGATTTTTGGCAAATCATCTGGATTCCAAATGTTCTTCCACCAAGCATACCTTTATGGAAGGTTTGTTTGAGATAGAAAAGACTGATATCATTCTTTTACTAAGTAACCCTTAGAACCCCAACCATGACAATCCTGATTGTTCTAGTGAACTGGAGCCGCCATCCTTAGAGAATTAATAGGGGACTAAGCCTAGTTTTTCAACTATGGTGGATGTTCCCCAATATTCCAATGTTTCTAGGTACCATCATTATTCCATGCAAAGATATCAAACAGATTTTATTTTTGATGAGTCTCCAACCACCTCTTTAAATCTTCATATTGTGTATCATGTTCCAAAGGGCTTAAGTTTAAGATCTCGTCCTTCCATAAGTTGATGGATTTTCCATTATTTGGAACCCAAAACATATCCTTTTTAAAAAATAAAATGGAGGCATAGATCAACTTCCATATAAGAGAACCAGGAATACGTGGGGGGATCGAATCCACACATTGTCTTCTAATGCCCAAGTCATATTTTTTAACAATAGCTAATTTCCACCATTCTTGATTTTTTGTGACAATCCACCAAAGAAGCTTTGAGTACAAATCTATGTTTACCAGTTCTAGATCCCGAACCCCAAGGCCCCATGTTCCTTGGGAGTTTTTACAATATTCCAATTAACCAAATGGAATTTCTTTGTGTTAGATTTTCTTCTTTTCCATAGAAAATTTTGAATGAGCTGGGCCAAGGCCTTTTTAATTCCCATGGACGCCAAGAGGGAAAAAATTGATTTAATGACAAGGAGGATATAATTTATTTGATTAGGACCAAACTCCCAGCTGGGTTTAACCAAATCACCCCCCAAAATTCCATCTTTTCTCTATTTTCTGCAGAATTGTATGCCAGTATTCCTGTGGGAGGGATTTTAAACAAATAGGCATCCCCAAATATTTAAAAAGCTTCCAGTCATCTGAAATAGGGAAATATAAAATTTGATTGATGGCCAAGAGACATCCTGCACTAATGTTCCAGATATATATCTGACTTTTATTCTTATTTATGAGACCTCTAGATATCTGAGTAAATTGATCCAACACCAATTTAAAACACCTTGCCATAATTCTGGAAGGACCACCTAATAGAAAAGTATCATCAACAAACTAGGAGTGATTAATTCTTTTGACCCTCCTGGATATATGAAGACCTGGAATTGATCCATTGTTGCACTCCCATTCCATTTGGTGATTCAGAGATTCTGACATAAGCACATAGAGCAGAGGTGACAGAGGGCAGTCATGTCTTAATCCTCTTGAGAATTTGAAGAAAGGAGTTGGTCTTCCATTGATTAGAGGGGCTATCCAAGGATTAGAAATACAAGAATTCACCCAAGAGATAGAATAGTGATTAAACTCGAATTTTTTTAAAACAATCTTGAGAAAGTCATGGTTTACTCTATGAAAATCATTTTCCATGTCAATTTTTATCAGCATACATTTTTCTCCTCGACTGTGACTTGAATGAATCGCCTCTTGAACTAATATTATGTTGTCCCAAATTTATTTTCCCACCACAAAACCCCCTTGATTAGAAATGATTACGGAACATAGGAGAGGCTTCACTATGTTATCTATGATCTTTACCATGATTTTATAAGAGACATTACACAATGAAATGGGACGAAATATATCAAAGGAGGAAGATCCTTTTTCTTTTGGGATCAAAGCCAAAAAAAAGTTGAATTTGTAGCTCACCCTAAACGATAAGAATTTTTAACATATTTGATCATTCTAATGAAATCAAACTTAATAATGGACCAAAACCTTTTATAAAAATTAATGGTGAACCCATCGAGTCCTGGAGCCTTATCCATATTAAATTGATTGATTGCCTTCAGGATTTCATCTTCCTCTATTTGTTTATTTATCTCTTGATTATCAACTTCTGAAACCAATTGTGGGAGGTGTGAGACAAATTTGTTATTCAAATCCTCATCCATTTCGACTTCTTTCATATACAATATGTTAAAGTGTTTGGTTGCTTGATGTTTTTTCGTTCAAAATAATAAATTAATTCTCATGTCAGAGACTTGATTTCATCTACTTTGTTTTTCCACTATCTTACTTTAGTTTGCTTATGAAAGAAAGTTGTGTTCTTGTCCCCAACTTGTAACCATAAGCTTCTTGATTTTTTCGTCCACATCGGTTCTTCATCTTTCAGAGCTTTAATATATTCACGGTCTTCCACCTATTCCCTTTGTACAATTTCTAGCTAGACATCCATTATCTCTATACTTTCTTGTATGACCTCTATTTTTTTCTTCTTTTCATGAACCTCTAATTGAAGAGGACAAGAGAATTGTTTTGCCCAAAGCTTGATTCTCAATTTTGTGAGCTTTAGCTTCTGGTCCCATATGTATACCGGGGATCCTGTGATCCATTGACACTAAGTTCTGGAGATAAGGGGGGGGGATTCAAACTTCTCCATCCATAGGGGATTAAATCGAAAGGGAATAGGCCCCCGATTGAATTATTTTTCAAAATATAAGGAGATAGGGTGATGATCAAAGCTATCCCAAGGAAGAATTTTGGAAGAGAAGGAATATGGAAGAGAGAGAAAGGAGCTACTTATTAAGAATCGATACAACCTAGCTGCTATATGTCCAGGCCCTGCTCTTCTATTGTTCCAAGTAAAGTTTCCTTTTACAGGAGGAACATCAATGAGATCCATAGCCAAAATTAAATCATCCATATTTTCACGAAATTTATCACGGACAATAGTTCCACCTCTTTTTTATTTTAAGAGTCTTGTGATATTGAAATCCCCTGCTATAATGAAATTTTGAAGAGGATCCCCATTTTCCAAATCCAAAAGGGAGTTCCAGCATTCTATTTTTTCCAAATAATTATTAGGCCTGTAAACATTAATTATGAGATATGACATACCTCAAGGAATAGGATCCAACTTGACCAGAAGCCAATTCACTACCTAATAAATATCTTCCAAGTGGAACATATATGTATTCCATAGTGTAGATAGTCCTCATGATGCATTTCCTGGAGAGCTTATGGCACCCTCAATTTAGTCTCCTGAATCAGGAGGATTGAAGGATTTTCTAAATGAATTAATTTTCCCATATCTTCTTTTTTTTCTTTACTACCCAATCCTCTACAATTCCAAGAGACAATTTTCATCATTTGCCAATTAATTTGGTGGCCCCCACTTTAGAGGGCTTGGAATATGTGCCCTTGACTGAAGCGGCTTGGATATTTGTTGACTTTTTATATTTTTAAAGTATCTCTTCCAAATTTGTTTGGATTCCTAACTCTTTTTATCGATCAACTTATATTTCCCTTCGATTGTGATTGGATTTGCTTCCCACCTTCCTTGTTGTGATTGGCTGAGAAACTTTAGACTCAAAATCAACTCTTGAACCTTCATGATGCCCTTCCTCTAGAATTACAGGAATCCCAAAAGTTGGACGAGAAGGAATTTTAGAAGAGGAAGGGTCCCCACATCCATGAGTAGGATGCGCCATCTCTGAACTGAAAAGATCTACATGTTCTGGACCTGTCTTGGGTGCTTACTCTTATTCTTCCTGAATTCCCCTTGTTTCTTCAGGTGTTTCTTCTAAATTAACTAACTCAATGTACTTATTTTGACCAGATTCTCCTTTCCGAGGAGAGCTAGGATTTTGGGAAGGAGGAGAGGATGAAATTCCTCCCTAGCCATGACCCGGTGGCTGTATTACCACCTTTCCAATTGATGTTTTCCTTTTAGGCTACTGCCATTGATCTTAGGCGCGTTCTTATGGATGATCAGATTTATTTTGCGAACAATTTTTAGCAAAGTGCCCATATTCATGGCAAGCTTTGCACTTGAATGGCAGTTGTTCATAATCTGCTTGTTGAATATATGCCCAGTTATCCAAGGTTAATTGGATGGCTTCCGACAATACTTTTTCTAGATCTACTTCAACATAGATCCTGACACATGCTTGGATACCATCTCGTGGTTCGACACGATCAATATACTTTCCCAATGTGTTACCTATATTTCTAAGGGTTTCATCATTCCAACTATGGAGAGGGAGAAAAGGAAGATGAACCCATACAAGCACCGTAGAGGGGATATCATTCTTTGGACTTAAATCAAGATTCCACTTATTCAAATACATTCCCCTTGACCCCATGAAATATGGGTCGTTTCTAAATATTAGATCTTGATCTACTTTATTTTCAAACAAAAAGACACAGAAACCCTTACCGCATAATGTTGAGGACATTTGACCCTGAATATTTTTTTTCCAGTTCAGATCCAACCATTAATTCATGGCCCTGGGGGATGGCCAAAGTCTGGTAAACTGACCAATGAGCATGATTTCAGCCAAACGGATCGCAAACGGTCGAACCAAAGAGGAATGAACAAGGAATTTTGGGATATCATCCACTTTCTTCACAAAGCGCGAAGGAGCTTGCTTCACCGATTTCTTGTAAGAAGATATTAGAGACTGAAAAGCCAAAATATATTGTGGCAAAGGAGGGGGAAAGGGGTCTCCTCCCACCGCACATGGGTCCTTCATGGAAAAATATAATCTATGCAAAAAAATTGCCTCGGGAAACCCTAGCCACATCGAGCTTTTGAAAAAAAAAAATTGAAGGACATGGGAGTGGGATTTGATCCACTTATGTGTGCATGGGTCATGATATCATTTTAATATAATATCTTTTGATGCAACCACACATTCGACGACTACCTCAAGGTGCCCCCATGGCTTCAGGTTAGGCCCTCACGAGAATTGAACCTTGACCAATGATGAAAAAATCCTTTTTTTTCACCATTGGATCCAACCAATTTGGGCTAAAATGTTTCAAGGACATGTGGATGGGATTTGATCCACTTATGTGTGCAGACGAATGCCCAAAAATTGCGATCAAAATCATTTTTTGATGAAACTTCAGGTCCCGATATTTTTTTCTTATTTGTCTGAATTTAGTTTTGTTATTTCCTGTGTTATGTGTGTTATACATGCTCTTGATTCATCCATTGGAGTTGAGGTCATCTGTCAATGGCTCAAAAATATAATCCCGTGAAAATAACCAGCTAACGTTTGGAGCGATTAACACTATTTAGGATTTGGGAGGACCAATTTTCTTCTAAGATGCAATTTAGAGCCATCGTAAGTCTTATAAATTTTTCAGTTAACCCACCTAACGATTGATGACACTTTCATGATCATGGTTAGTCATAAAATGAAGAAGCGCAAAGTAAACAAGATGGCATCGTATGCACAATGAAAGCTACTGGAGACACAAACATACTTTCCCAAATTATGATAATACTCAATTATGACTACAACATAATGTAGATTAAGTGAGGTGGGTAATCGGTCATTAGTTATCCAGTCATGCATGAAATTCTTGATCATTGGAAATTATAGGAACCTGACTGACTAGCGCAGTGAGAAGGATTTGAGCTGGAGGAGAATAGGAGAGGTCTCAATATGAAGGCATGTCTTGCTAACATGGTCGATGTCAGTGAGATAAATAATATCACTATCGATACACTCGGTGTTGATGAGGGGTTGACATCTTTTTGCTAACACGTCAGTGACAGAAGAGGGAAACTTTCCAGTAAGCAGTTTATCAGAAAGAGAGAGATGAACCTTTTCGATACACTATGTATCATAGAGAAAGAAGGGAAGCTTGTTGATACATGATGTACTGGTGGAGATGAGATAAACCTCACTAATACACCATGCATCAGCAAAGATGAGGGTAAGTATGTCAGTGTAAGCTTGTGTGAGTTGAGGACAATCATGCGAACATCTCCGGTGTACCGACGCTGGTCACGTGAACTTCGCCAGTGATAAAGCTTTGTGTGTTAGTGAATTTTAGTGGAAGTTCACTAGTGTATCGATGAAGTTCATGGGAATCTCATCAGTACACTAAAACTCACACCCAAAAATCATTAAGTGGCACTTCCCTTTCAGTATCTATGAGTTGGACACAAACTTGTTGATATTTTCTGTATCGACAAGTTCGTCACGAACTCATTGGTATCACCAGAATCCAAAAAAATTGCAAGTTAAGAAAACTGCAAAGTGAAAGATCATGAAGACTTCAATGAATATCAAGAAGATGAGTCGACTTCTCAACAAGTTGAGAGAGTCTTAATACAAGGAGGGTCCTTATTTCTTGGTAGGAATTGACTCTTCGAGCAATGAGACAAGGAAAAGGGAAGGTGTTGGTGCCTTGCACAACATCACTTTACTTGCACATACATTTTGATGTAATGGTATGGATGTTATTGTAATATTAATATGTATTATATGTTTCTTGTATGCCAACTCAAGTTGAATTTGATCACCTGTAATGAGATAAACATGGTAGGTAAATCCAACAAAATGGCTCTAGGTCTCAAGGCCTATTCTCATACTTAAGTGCAATATGGTAAATCATCAGTAAAGAACATCGTTATAAAGCATTTCTATAAGGAACACATTATATCTAAAGTACAAACAAGATGGATGTTTGTTGTCCCAACCATTCTCGCTACCCTTCGGAAAAGGGTAATGAATATGGGCTATAATGAAGATTTTGTGTTGTTGATTTCCATACGTATTTCTTTCTCCCCTCATGCGTGCCTACCTAACAGGTTCAACATCCTCCATGTACCATCCTTCTTTGGTACCATTACAATAGGATATCCACATGGAGATGAACTTGGCTTGATGACTCCCTTATCAAACAGGTCCTGAACTTGCTTATTGATCTCAACATTCTCGATCACAGACATCATGTACATACCAATATTATGAAGAGGGACATATTGTTGTAGTTGAATCTCCCTCTTATGAGGAAATCCTTAGGTTCCTGAAATATCTCTTCATAGTTAGAAATGACTTTAACCAATTCATTCTTATGACAAGGATCACAATCCTGAAAATCATATATGATTTGTCAACATCTTTTGTTTTCACAATCATGAGTACAAAGTAATTTCTAGCATTTATGAGCCTCTTCATTTTCCCTACGCTAACACGAGATAAGTTAGTCTTAATGATGTGTGCTCTTACAATATATTCAACTCCATGTTTGGTTAGGTGATATTTGTTTTCCTCCCTGAAGAAAATGGATTTCATGTCATATAAGTAAGGGCTTCCCAATACTATTATGAAAATATCAAGAGGAACTACATCTAGTTCAAACTCATCAACAAATTTAGAAGTGATAGAAAATCTAAGTTTACATTGTCTGGTTACTTGTAGATTTGCATAATCACATACTCAACTGAGAGGATAATG
>JASDQU010027801.1:11397-24085 GCA_032191745.1 Picea mariana | reverse complement strand
ACTTTTTATTTATGGAAAGTGGTTAACCCTAAAATAAGGAAAATAGGTTAAGTGACCTAGAAATGGGTTAAGTGACCTAGAAATGGGTTAAGTGACCTAGAAGATAAAAGTATAAATACGAATATAGGATCTCTTGTGGGATGTACATTCTTTTGAAGAGAATCCTTGTGTGGATCAATGGAGAGCTTCTTGTGAGAATATATTTTGGAGTATTGATGGAGAACTTCTTGTGAGAGATTCTTGTCAGAGAATATTTGGTATTGATCTCTTGAGCATGATTGAAGATCTATTCTAAGAAACAGAGTGAGAGGAGGATATCATGGATGCTTCAAAGTTTTGAAAATATCAGAGATCTTCACGACAAAAGTCTCGGAGCTTCAGAAACCCTATTTTTTGAGGTGTACGCGATCTGTAATGGGCCAAGGCACATACATGCACGGGTTGTATGAGGACAGGGTGTGTACAGTGGATGGAATGATGAAGACTTGTTCTTGAGCTGGTGTCAAGATCTTGGATGATGAGGCAGGTTCCATATCTTCATTCTATGGGCTCAGATCTGCCACTGAGACACTAGTATGGTTACATTATTATCTTAATGGATACTATTGTTTGATGTGTTTTGAATGCTTAGGGAATTCTTGATATGGATTCTATGATGTGGTTCAGTTTGGTTGATTTGGTTGATGGAGTGAGAATCACTCTTGTGATTCAGTGGTGACATGATTGCTATCGTATACTAGTTTTTTATACATGATTGAGATAGAATTCATATTGATTGGTTATGGAGCATGAGTAGACTATTGGAAATATTTGATGTGTTGTGACTGGCTAGTGGTCAGATTGGACATTCAAAGATAGAAGAGAATGATATATTGGTTGCAGAGGCTCTGAGTTAATCTTGAAGGATAAACCCTAATAATCTCAGAAGGTATACACAAGTTATTGTATACACTGGTGGCGTACATACAAGGGTTGTAGTGAGCCAGAGCTCATACACATCTGGGTTGCACTACTGACAGGTGGTGTACCTGTTGTAGATTGATATTTGTTGAGGATTGTTTCCTCATCTTAGTTGGTGCTTAGGGCATCAGCTGAGTCTTGCATTATGGAGTTGGTGCTCTTGTAGAGTTGTACTCTATTCAGTTGTTCCTAAAAACCCCCATATTGTTGTCCATAATAAAAACAAAAATTGTACATACATCTTGTGTTCTTTATGTTCCTTATGATGATGACTTGTTGATGATATTTGTTGATATATGTTGCTGATATGTGTTCACATCTAACTGATTATAAATGACAACAATAAGTAATGAGTAAAAGTTGAATGATAACTAATGAGGACACAACATTCTTTGAAAATTGATCATAAACTAGACATGCATCCTTGTCCATAGAAAAATATACAAATGTTGAATAATTTGATTCCAAATGTGAATCATACATACATCCTTGTTGTTGATCTAGATCTGATTCATACTCACTATATTCTTGCTGCAAATCTAAAATATATTGACAATCCTCTTCCTCATATGCATGCATATTTTCAAAGAAAATCTACTCCTGGATCCTCTTGGAAGCACGAATGTTCTCCTCAACTTCTTGGGCATATTCAAATAAGCATGTTAAGGATGAATACTTCCTTCCTAACAGGAGAAGGATAATCTCTAAATGTTGAGCCATAATGTAGCATACCATGGAAGCAGTCTCTGAAGATCGGGTTTCCACCAGCATGCTATGATAAACATTGTAATTTATCCTATTGAATATAGCCAAGGCCTCCTCTTCCCCTCTCCTCAAATAATTAAAATCATAGAAGTATTGATCAAGGGACTTGTTCTCACCCCAACACTTCAAAAATGCATTGCATAGCTCAATCCAAGAACCAACGGAATCGGCTCCCAAACCTTTAAACCACACAACAACATATCCAAACAAATATTTGGAGAACAACCTCATGGTAACATCATTATGAATTATCTCAAACTGATCAACAAAGTTCTCAAAGGCCTCCAAATGCCTCTTTGTTGTAACATGATCTTCTCCAAAGAGCCAAGGAAGATACTCAAAGAAATCAAGAGGATAAGGATGAAGGTGATATGGTAGTCTTAAGGGTTTAAACATCTTGTCTCTGATTCTAGTTTGAAAACTAGTGGGTTGGATATGTGTTTTAACAAGTTGGTGGAAAGGTTCAACAACAAGAGTAGAAGGTGATGAGATTTGAGAAGGCTTTGAATCAGTTTCAACCTCCTTAAGGTTACAAGGGTGATCAAATTTAGGAGGGATTTGAATACAAAGTTCATCCTTATGAATAGGAGGAGGTGAGGATACAATATCAACATCTACAACACAGACATAAGGCAGGTCTTCTTCTTCCAAGGATGTATATATAAATGAAGGTTGATGATCACCAAAATAAACAAAGAACAAGATGATTCTCTTTATATGTAAAGGAAAAGATAAGAAAGAGCTGATAAAGAAGAACAAGAGTTCATGTAGAAAAATAATGAAATGATACCTCATTTTACACTTCTTCCCATTCATCTTTCTTTCAACGGGATCCTCCCTAGTGTATTCTTTGATTGTGGAGTCATCAGGTAGATAATATAGTCATATTTTTTGTGTCCCTCTCGTGTCTACCATCAAGATATGGATCTATGTCGTTCTTCCAAGGGAGCTCTTCAATTTGCTAAAATCTGTCCTCAGCAACGGCACCAATTATGTTAGCACTGAGAATCACACTTAGGCTATTGTAAGTGTAAGCCCATTACCCATCAGAATGTTTAGAGTTGGATGAGTGATTATATTTAAAAAAAAAAAAAGGATCAAACTAATAAGGTTCAAAGCTTGATCTAATGCACAAAATTCCAAAGACTATATTCCAGCAAAACGGGCTATCATAATCTCCAACCAGCACATATTTGAAATATGAATAGAAGAAAATGCAGGAAAACATCAATATGAATAGTCAATTTCACATCAGGCTTGATTGACATATTCATATGTCTGAAATTTCATTAATTAGAATCCTTCTAATCAAGAAATAAAGAGTTTCTCCAAGAAGAGATGCTTCAAAAAATACACAGTAAATCATCCAATGCATAAATCTGTTAACAAAGATGTTGATAAATCCTTTATCAATCAATATTCCATTAGAGAAAGAATACAAAGATAATGGACAAAGAGAGGAGCACAAGATGATCTTTGACTACACAAGAATCCTCCATCCAGATATACAGAGTCTGGGAATTTACAAAATAGTAACAGTATTTTTCCTATCACTCCAACCCCCTTCCAAGATCTATCTCCTTCGTTAAATAGAAAATAGCATCCAAGTATTCTTAGGAGGTTGAATCCCATCTCCTCCATTGGATTCCAATCCTTGGAGATAGGTGGCAATAATCAAAGAGACAAAAATCCAACAAACTGCTAATTTTTAGGAATTTGTTGGAAGTCATTAATAAATGTTTTCACCTCATTGCATGAGGCCTTTGATAGAGAAAAAACTTAGGTGCAGGTGTCCCTTGACATCTAAATTATATTTTAGAATCCATTTGAATCCTCCTTGACAGTTGGCAACCTCCCAACAAGGCGAATATCAAAAGTGTGACCGTTACAGGAAATTAGTTAGTGCCATCATAAAACAGTTGGTAGCTCCACTTATAGGTCTAATATAACTCGAACCATAACACATTTTGAAACACTGAGAGAATTGTTTGTTATTTGGAATGTTATGAACATAATCCTCCTCCAGTTTTCAAAAATACCTTCTCAATTGTTCACAATCCAAGTTTTAAGTTAGTCACTCAAAACTGGCATAAGCATCCAAAAATAATTCTACATAATTCAATTTCTGCCAGAATTTAGGTAGAAAATTTTAGTAGCGCCCGCCTATGTGTCTTTGTGCGATTGGGTAGCATAAATCTGTGGGTTCTTTTGATGCTTCAAACCTTGTGAGAGTTTTTTCAATGCTTGTGTCTTTGGCTAGTGTTGTCTTGATATGTCGATTAATGCTTGAACTTGGAGATTGGGCATAACCCAATATAAATTTAATTTCCCCCCATTATATTCATTTGCAAAAATGAATAATAAAGGACTTATGCAAAGATGAGGCATAAACCAATATTGTGCTAACATAGGCTCCATGGGGGATAGAGTCCTCCCTATGAGGCTCTAAGAACTCTTGTAATTTCAGTTGCCTTATCTATTGGGATATGGAGTCATCTGTGCAACCAAACTCTAAATACTTTCAAGAACTACCACTTATTCAAGAAACTGAAAGACTCACTAGAAACTAAAGGAAATCAAATGCTCAGGAAGTGAGATTATTACCTATGATACCCTATCCTAACCAGATCGACAACTTTCTCAAGTAAAGGAAAATTTCCACAGTAACCATTCAAGCAACTTCATGAATGAAGGAATCCCATCCATACCGCTAATCAATAGAGAATAAAAGAGGTCAGAAAATAGAGATATGAATTCTTTTAGAGAAACATGTTTACCCACGAATACTTGTGAAGTAATGAAAACTGGAATTTTTAGAAAATTTGAAACATATGACTCCATATAAGCTGCAATTGGATCCTCGAGACCATGGTTGGAAACTTTCTGATTAAGAAAATACAACTACTCATACATACATTCCTCTTTTCTTGAAAACAAACAACCTTTTGGTTCCCTTGAGATCATATTTTGATCATCAACAATTGCAGTATCTTTGTTTTCAGCATGATGATCACAAGATAGTGGTACAACCAGGTTTAAATCACACTAATAATTATGATCAGCCAAGAACATATATCTATCTATGCAATCATCAACTATAATATGTTCAACATGCTTTGAAAACTGATCATAAACTAGACATGCATCCTTGTCCATAGAAAAATATGCAAATGTTGAATAATTTGATTCCAAATGTGAATCATACATACATCCTTGATGTTGAGGTAGATCTGATTCATACTCTCTGTCTTCTTGCTACAAATCTAAAATACATTGACAATCCTCTTGCTCATATGCTTGTATATTTTCAAAGCAAACCTACTCTTGGATCATCCTAGAAACACAGATGTTCTCCTCAACTTCTTGGGCATATTCAAATAAGCATGTTAAGGATGAAGACTTCCTTTCTAATAGGAGAAGGACAAGCTCTGAATGTTGAGCCATACCATAGTATACCATGGCAATAGTCTCTGAAGGTCATATTTCCACTGGCATACTATGATAAACACTGTAAAACCTCCTTTTGAAGACAACCAAGGCTTCCTCTTCCCCTCTCCTCAAAGCATTAAAATCATACAAGTATTGATCAAGGGACTTGTTCTCACCCCAACACTTCATAAATGTGTTGCATAGCTCGATCCAACAACCAATGGAATCGGATCCCAAACCTTTAAACCACACAACAACATCTCCAAACAAAGATTTGGAGAACAACCTCATGGTAACATCATCATGAATTATCTCAAACTGATCAACAAAGTTCTCAAAGGCCTCCAAATTCCTCTCAGCTATAACATGATCTTCTCCAGAGAACCGAGGAAGGTACTCAAGGAAATCAAGAGGATAAGGATGAAGGTGATATGGAAGCCTTAAGGATTTAAACATCTTGTCTCTGATTCTAGTTTGAAAACTAGTGGGTTGGATATGATTTTTAACAAGTTGGTGGAATGGTTCAACAACAACAACAGAAGGTGATGAGATTTGAGAAGGCTTTGAATCAGTTTCAACCTCCTCAAGGTTACAAGGGTGATCAAATTCAGGAGGGATTTGAATACAAAGATCATCCTTATGAATAGGTGCAGGTGAGGATACAAGATCAACATCTACAACATAGGAAGAAGGTAGGTCTTCTTCTTCTAAGGATGTGTATATAAAGGAAGTTTGATGATAATCCAAATAAACAAAGCACAAGATGATTCTCTTTATATGTAAAAGAAAAGATAAGAAAGATTTGATAAAGAAGAACAGGAGTTCATGTAGAAAACTAATGAAATGATACCTCATTTTACACTATTGCCTCTTCATATTTCTGTCAACGAGATCCTACCCAGTGGATTCTTTGATTGTGGAGTCACCAGGTAGATAATACAATCATAGTTTTTGTGTCCCTCTCTTGTCTACCATCAAGAGTTGGATCTATGTCGTTCTTCCCAGGGAGCTCTTCAATTTTCTCAAATTCGTCCCTGGCAATGGAACCAATTATGTTATCACTGATAATCACACTTAGACTATTGTAAGTGTAAGCCCAGTACCCATCATAATGTTTAGAGTTGGATGAGTGATTATATTTAAACAAAAAGGGATCAAACTGATAAGGTTCAAGGCCTGATCTAATGCACAAAATTCTAAAGACTATATTCCAGCAAAAAGGGCTATCATAATCTCCAACCAGCACATATTTGAAAGATGAATAGAAGAAAATCCAGGAAAACATCAATATGAATAGTCAATTTCACATCAGGCTTGATTGACACATTCATATGGCTGAAATTTCATTAATTAGAATCCTTCTAATCAAGAAATAAAGATTTTCTCCAAGAAGAGATGCTTCACAAAATACATAGTAAATCATCCACTAAATAACTCTATCAACAAAGATGTTGATAAATCCTTTATCAATCAATATTCCATTAGAGAAAGAAAACAAAGAGAATGGACAAAGAGAGGAGCACAAGCTGATATTTGACTACACAATAATCCTCCATCCAGATATATAGAGTCTGGGAATTTACAAAATAGTAACAGTCTTTTTACTATCACTCCAACCCCCTTCCAAGATATATCTCCTTCATTAAATAGAAAATAGCATCCAAGTATCCTTAGGAGGTCGAATCCCATATCCTCGATTGGATTCTAATCCTTGGAGATAGGTGGCAACAATCAAAGAGACAAAATCCAACAAACTGTTAATTTTCAGGAATTTGTTGGAAGTTATTAATAAATGTTTCCACCTCATTGCATGAGGCCTTTGATGGAGTTAAAACTTAGGTGCACGTGTCCCTTGACATCTAACTTATCCTTGAGAAGCCATTCAAATCCTCCTTGACAGGTGGTAAACTCCCAACAAGGCAAATTTCAAAATCGTGATCGCTACAGGAAATTAGGTAGCGTCGCTATAAAACAGCTAGTAACACCACTTCTAGGTCTAATATCTCCCAAAACATAACACATTTTGAAAACCTGAGAGAGGTTTTTGTTACTTGGAATGTTAAGAACAAAAAAACCCTCCAATTTTCAAAAATACCTTCTCAATTGTTCACAATCCAAGTTTTAAGTTAGTCACTCAAAACTGGCAGAAGCATCCAAAAATAATTCTGCATAATTTGGTTTCTACCAGAATTTAGGTAGAAAATTTCAATAGCGCCCACGTGTGTGTCTGTGTATGATTGGATATCATTAATCCATGGGTTATTTGAATTCTTGGAACCTTGTGAGAGTGTTTTCAATGCTTGTGTCTTTGGATAGTGTTGTCTTGAGATGTTGATTAATGCTTTAACTTGGAGATTTGGCATAACCCAATATAAATTTTATTTGGAACAAATGAAATCTAATTGAATCATCATTAAGTGAGTTGGATGAACACCACAAGTGGAATTTCATTACGTGATCCTATGGATCCTTTCCACTTTTCCCTTCGAATCTAGGCATGTCCAAAGGTAGTTTTGTTGGGACCGTAGGCCAACTAGGTTCATGATGAATGCTATCATTCATCAACTTGGATAAGTCTGGAAAATGTAGCATTTCTAGAAGTGGTATCTTAGGTTGCATCATTGACTAATCGGTAGCTTGAAAATATGGTCTTGGGTTGTAACTGGCACCAGGTTTCCAAAAAGATTTTGTGATTGAACTAGAGCTTTGGATAAATACTTCCTAGCCCAAGTTAAATGGAGGAACATCTCCACCCATATAATTCCCAGCAGCTCCTAAGACAGACAATAAAGTAGTGCGTTGCGCAAGGAAACTTTGGAGAACCTCCAAAGTGTTAGAACCCATAAATGTCCCTTTTTCACTACATCTTTTGCCCATTAAACCTTCTCAATCCTAAGCTAAATGACTATTATAATGAGTACTAAGACCCTTTTTCCAAAGGTATGAACTATTCATCTCACTTTTATATTTTCATTTACTTATCATGTTTGATTAGTAATGTTCACATATTTTACCCATGAAATGATTTAACTAATGATCAAAATGCTTAGAACAACCCACTTCGAGAAACTCGTTGCTTTTACAGCTATGCGCCAATCTTGAAATCTGTTACATGACTGCTACAATGGATGCCACCAATCCTGGAAGTTGTTACATGACTATTGCAACAAAAGCTCGTCAGTCCTGGAAGTTGTTACAATAGACGCCACCAGTCCTGTTGTTATACGACTACTGCAACACCTGGTGATTAGATATGCTGGCTCACGATGTTGATCAAGGAGAGTTCTAGATTTTTTATTAATGATATCAAATGAACAGCTTGAGAATCGAGGATTCTCAAGACTGTTCTGTTTATGTTCTATTAAATGACTCTGACTTTAAATAGCAGAGATTTTGTAATGAAAAGGAGTTTTTTTTTACTAGAGAAAGAAAAGTAACACTTATTGTACATAGACATTTTTAGAAATTAAATGAAAGAGTGGATTGAATTCCTTTAGCAGACTGTAACCTATTTCTTTGAGCAGATTCAATGAGAAGGAAAGGGCCCACGTTCCTCACTGATTCCCCTCCATTTTGAATTCTAGATTAGTTGTTTTAAATGCGAATGATTTAACTATTAGACATTTCTAGAATACAACTGTTGTTACAGTTTAGTTCCTTCTTGTTAGATGTGCATAAACTTGTCTCATGAGAATTAGAAGTCGATTGTTGAACATTGTTGGAGAACTGCTTTCCCTTTTTCTACATTAGGTAAAAATCTTGTTTCCCAGAAATAAAAGTGTGAATTACTTTCTTGCAATAAGTAGATTTCCTTTCTACAAATAGTATAGAGATTCTTTCTACAAAAGTAAATTAGAAAGTTGGATTAGAGTAGGAAATCTAGGGTTCTTATACATTCATCAGTTTAGATTGCAATTATGATTTCAAATTTGTAGAACTCCAACTGTATCAGCACAACTGTGTTAGTAATAATGTTTGTTTTTTTTCCCCTACTACAATTAGATTAGAGATGCTTTCATAATTTAGCATAGATTGTGCATGATTATCTTGAAATAAAAAACTTCCCTAGGTTGACAATTTATATTGAACACTTTGATTTTCTATTCAATTAGACAATTAAAGTGCCCAACATTTTGGCGCCGCTGCCGGGGAAGATAATCATAGATTTTGGTAAGAACATTAGTTTTATTTCTTAGGAATGAATAGTCTGCATGAATCGCGAAATGTGAGAATGAATGCCCAAAAATACTAACCTTATAGGTACCATAGGATGTGGAGGAAGAAATCCTAACATACTGGGGAGACAAACCATTGTTAATGAGATTATAGCCAAAGCAAATTCTTCTTCAGGATCTATTTTTTGCCCTGCAAATCCTCCAAGAAGTCATGATCCACAGTCAGTAGAAATACCCCTTATTAAAACATCATTCTCATCAAGGGTTGAAGCTGAAGCTGAAGTCGAAGCTGAAGATTTGTCACCAACAAATCAGCAAGCAACACTGGAGAACATTGAAGATCAAGGAAGTATAGCCTGGAACAGGGAAAATCTAGAAGAAGTTTTTTATCAGATCAATGGTCGGATAGTCACTAAAGAAGAGTGGGACGTTGTTTGGAGAGAAAGAGCACATATGGAGAATCAAGTTGATAATGAAGAAGAGTTCCACCAAGAGAATCCACAGAACAACGAGGATCAGGTAAACAATGAAAATACTATCTCTACCCTACTTTTTCCTATTTCTGATGTTCCCACATGAGGGATGGCTCCTATGAAAAACATACCTCTCTCATCTCTCCCAAATTTTCATGGATTATCTACTGAAGATCTAGATGAGTTTCTGTTTGAATTTGACATTTTGTGTAGAAGCTATGACTACACTACCACTGCACAGAAGCTTAAACTGTTTCCAGCTACACTAAAGGGGAATGCATTAAGATGGTTCATGAGCCTTGGAGGAGAAAACATTTCAACATGGGTACAAATGAGGCAGCTTTTCATGAACAAATACCAGGATTACTGTCGAACAAGGGAACAGAGAGAGGAACTATTTAAGATGTCATAGAAGGAGGATGAGAACCTTGAAGACTTTGTGGAGTGACTCCAATATAATCTACGAAGGTCTGGACATCCGGATGTGAGTAAGGAAATTCTGAAAACCATTTTGCTAAAAGGAGTTAGATAAGATTGTTTAGATGTGATGAATATGCTTGGAAAGGGAAATATATCTAAGGAATCCTATGAGGACATTGTAGATCTCTGCAAAAGATGTTCTCAAGGATCTACTAGGAATAAGTCAGCTACCACGGATACCACTTTTTCAAGGGTACAAAAATCAGCCAATGGAGGAGCAACAAGAGCAGAAATAGGTAATCTATTAGAAAATTTCAAAACAGAGATGATTAACTCTTTTGCCTCAAAAATGGATACTTTGCAATTCAAAGAGAAACAAGCAAAATCAGAGAAAGCATTGTGCATTTTCTATCTGAAATGTAGAAAGAAACATCCACCAAGGGAGAGCCCACTGAACAGTGTCCAGGTATGCCTTATTTTTTAATTAGACCATGCCACTGACCAATGTCCCTCTCTACCAGGTGTAAAATCATCAATGAAAGTAACTAATGAGGAAGCAGAGGCTGTCTATCTAATAACACAAAGAAGACAATGGCATCCGAGAGGTCAAGGTATGAACTCTCAATTATCTCCTCCAACATTTAATTATTGGAACAATCAGCTACCATATCACCAGACGAATGCCCCCCCCTCCAAATCAAATGCCACCCTCTTATTAGGATCCCAATGCATGGTTACCTATTCCCCAAAAATAGAATCACTATGGGCAATGGAACCCATACAGGACAGGCCCTCAACAACAACTCAATTATCAAAGCCATCACCAACCAAACCCCTATCAACAACAGTTCCAACCCCCGTACCAGCAACATCAACTGCAATTGCCTCCTAATGTTGCACCAAACAATCCTCCCTTACGACCTCAGATGCCTGTGAAACCTAACCCAAACCCAAATAATAAGGTCATTCAGAACATAGACATACATAATGTGCCATCCTTATCTATTACTCCTATGCCTTGTGATGAAATAAAATTAAGATCAGGAAGAACAGTTGAGCCAATAATTGAAGATGCTCCATATTTAGAATCAAATAAGGAATTAGGGGAGAGACCATCTGCTGATATAGAAGAAATTGACCAACCTATTATAGAATCAGCAGACCCACCATTCCTTGAAAGACTGAAAATTACCAAGCGTGTGGAATTACCATCTTTCAATCTCCTAGGAGAATTGAAAAATCTGCACATTAATATTCCACTACTACAATGATAAGGGATGTCCCTATTTATGCCAAGACTATGAGGGACCTCTGTATCAGGAAACCTGGACGAAAACCTAAATATCCCCTCATAGTTCATGTAGTGGGGGATTTGTCTGAGATGATGTTAGGCAAAACTCCACCTATTAAATATGGAGACCCAAGAAACCCTACAGTAACTATTAAAATTGGACAAACATCTATTCCACATGTACTAGTTGACTTAGGAGCAGCAATTAACATCATGCCAATAGAAACTATGCAGTTGCTGCAAATCAGAAAACAAATCCGACCTACTCCTACTATTCTAGAATTAGCTGATCGCCCTACTATCATACCAGAAGGAGTAATCGATGATTTAGTCATTTCAGTGGACTCATGGGAGTATCCTGCTGATTTTTTCATTTTGCAACCCAAATTCCATCTGGGAGGCCATCCTCTAATTCTGGGACGACCATGGTTAGCTACAACTGATTCCTTCACTGGTTGCAGATCTAGTTCCATGACCATCTCTGATGGTTATGACACACAAAAAACTTACCCTATATCCTCATGCTACACCCAGTGTAGAACCTGAAAATTCTCTATGGATGGACACTAAGGATGGAAGTTCTCTGCCTGTGCTAACTATAGGAAAGGCCCTGAGTTTCAAAGACAAGACGGAGGATGAGTTAATTAACTTCTTTATTTGTGACCCCTATGTTGTTAGATAGAACACACACCACTGATTGATCAGAGTCTTTGTCCCTATTTCCCAGGAAGAAATGAACTCAGAAGTGTTCTCAGAAACTGCTGACAATCAAATTGACTCAGTTGTAACAAAAGTCGCTATAACAACGAACGTTATAACAGCAGATGATGAAACAGAAATAGCTGAATTATTTCCTAGAGTCAGCTCTAAGAGCATCGCTGTGGAAGTTGAACCTGGAAAAACCTTGAACATCAAGCCCGATCTCTCCACTATTGAAACTCATCAATTGATGAAATCACTGATTGTACATAAAGAAGCATTTGCCTAGGATTACATGGATATGAAAGGCATTCCCTCTAAACTATGCACCCACCATATATACATCAAAGAAGAATGTCGACCCATTTACCAACCACAAAAGAGGATGAACCCAAACCTTAAAGAAATTGTTAAGGAAGAACTTCATAAGCTTCTCAACGTCGAATTCATCTATCCTATATCGGACAGCGAGTGGG
>JASDQU010027800.1:16282-29214 GCA_032191745.1 Picea mariana | reverse complement strand
AGGAAATCTGTATCTAATGGTTATCTTATTGATGGCTTGAGAATCTATACACATCCTCCATCCTCCATCTTTCTTTGGGATCAATACAGTCGATACTGCACATGGTCTTAGGCTTTCCCTGACTAACCCTTTATCCAACAACTCCTGGACTTGATTATTGACTTCCTCATTCTCTCTAGGTGTTAACCTATAAGCTTCTTTATTTGGTAAACTATCTCCTAGAATAAGGTCAATATGATGGCTTATGCTCCTAATAGGTGAAAATGAGTGTGGTAACTCATCAACAACTATATCAACAAACTTTTCTAACAGTTCCTGGATTTCTATAGGCAAATATTCTACAGAAGTATTTGTAAGGATAACTCTAGGCTTCCTCACTATAGCAAACTGCATTTCTTTCTCCATCTTGACTTCTTTTAAGAGCTCCTTCCCAGTCATGAGAAGTATGCTTGGAATTTCTTTTGGATTTTTCTCTTTGTCTTCTATGGGTTACAACCATTCCTTTCTAGGGTATAGGTATTCTTTCTTCCATCATGAATAACCTTTCGATCATATTGCCACGGCCTTCCCAATAAAATATGACAGACATCCATAGGAATTACATCACATAATATTTCATCTTTGTAACCTCCTATCTTAAATTCAACTTGGCATTGTTGACTTACCATTACTTGATGCCCTTTCTGCAACCATGATACCTTATATGGCTTTGGGTGTGTAGCTATCTTCATCTCCATCTTTCCCACCATCTTTGTGGATACTATATTATCAGTGCTTCCACTATCTATGATCACTTTGCAAACTTTGTCTTTCAAATTGCAAGCAGTTCTGAATAGGCTTGTTCATTGAATTAGTTCCTCTGGTTCCTTTTCTTGTTTGAGAAGAACTTTCCTCATCATGAGGTTTCTTCCTCCTTCTGTTGCTTCCATATGTTTCTCCACTTCAGCAATATGTGCTTCTTTACCTTCTCTTTTCTATCAGGACATTCCCAAGATTTGTGTCCTTTTCCACATGTATAGCATTTAACTATGCCTCCTCTGGCTCTTCCTCTTCCTCTACCTCTGGGAAAAGAACTTCTTCCACCATGTTGTCCTTCTTTGGAGCTTCCACCCTTATCATGGTGACTATGTTGTTTTTCATCTTCAAGCTTTGACTTCCGAAACTTTTCTCTGGTGGTTCCTTTGCCTCTGCTTGAGTTTCCACCTATGGTTCGTTGGCTTTGTGTCCTAGCCAACTTTTCTTCAGCTTTCAAGGCTGCTTGATAGGCATCCTTGACTTTACTGATAGACATCATGTTGATCTCCTCTTGGATTTAATATCTCAGCCCTTTGATGTATCTGGTTGTCTTCTCATCTTCATTCTCTTTCTGTCCATCACCGATGTTCAGTCGGTAAAATTCTTCAGTGTACTGCTTTACTCATAAACCTCTCTGTTTCATATTCTACAATCTTTTGTAAAGATTGATCTGGTAATCCTTCGAGATAAATTTTGCCTTCAACTTAGCTACCATCCTATCCCAGATTTTAATTTCCTGCTTACCATTTCTTCTGCGTTCGGCTTGTAGTTCATCCCAGCATAACTCTACATGGCCTTTCAATCTTGTCACTGCATGCTTCACCATCTTGTCTTCTTCGATATATTCGTAATCGAAGTATTTTTCCATGGCACGTACCCAATCCAAAGATTATTCAACTTCCAAATTGCCTTCATACATAGGTACCTCTATCCTTGCTCTGACTCCTATTCTTGAAATAAATTATATCAAGCGAGCTTGTGCAACGTCCTCTACTGCATTTTCCTCAACCTCTGCCTCTTCACTTTCAGCCTCACTGACATCACCAGCATCCAGTGCTCTTCTCTGTGCGGTCTCCATGGCATCTAATATCATTCTGAGTCACCTCATTTCTTCTTCCATCTCTTCATTCACTTTGCGTCTTCTAGGTGACATGACTTCACTGTGTCACCTACAAACATAAATTGAAAATTTCCTTGATACCAAAAATGGCACCAACCTTCCTCCTTTTCCTTTTCCTTTTCCTGTTGTCTGCAAACAAACTCAAAATCTTAGCTCTGATACCACCTGATGCAGACCCCCTACCTCACCCTTCGACAGGGTTTGCGACCTCCCGGTCACTAGATCTTTCCTTCCTACTGAGTCAAAATAGCTCTTTGGTTCCTGTTGGAACCCTTCGAACAGATCCATAGGCCCCTTTGTCCCTAACATAGGCTTTGAGAAGCCCTGTGTGCACGCCACATTTTTGGCGCCCTTCTCCTTTCTGAGCCAATAGATACCTATGTGTTAACTCCCTTTCTCTCTCGTGACCTCGAGCTGTGACCTAAGGCTCTAGACTACGCGCCTTTCACGTTTCAGAAGTTTGGGACTCCTACATGAGAGCTCTCCCTGACTCCATATCTTAAGAAATGTCGAAACCTGAAAAGGGCCTAACGGCTCCTCCTTTAAGCCTTCTCCACATGACCCTATCCTGTGGCCTAGGGCTACTCCTCCAAGTGCTTCATCTTTCATGATTTAGGGAATCGCAATGCAGTGCTCCTCCTTTCCCTTTCAAATCCCCGAAACCCAAAGACCCGATACCTCTCGGATCTACAGTTCAGATCTGTCACTTAATCAACGGCCCAGATCAAATCCCGGTGATCCCCTTTTCAGGATTTTTGCGGAGTCTTCACCTCCCAACTCCTGGTGAGAAAACTCCCGATGACTTCTGGATCTCTGCCACGTGTCCTCCAAAATGGGCGGTTATGATCCTTTCACGAAATCCCCTTTCGTGATTTTGGCCCAGTATTCTTCTTCGTTTCCTCGATGTTGAAATGTCGACCAACATCCACATATCCCCTCTGATGGACGACTGTAACTCTTAATCACGATCAATGGTTCTGATCTTTTCGGGATGATCAACGGTCATGATCAAATCTCGGCATTCTTCCTTTCGAAAATTTGGGAGAGTCTTCACTCTCGTCTCCCAGAAAAAAAATCCTCGGTGGTTTCTAGATCTTCGCCACCCGCCACTCCAGATCCAATGATCGGAATGATTTCGAGATTTCGGCAATCATGAATCCTCATTTCTCACCACCCTTATGGACCTAAGTTCTGAAACCCCGATGGTTTCAGGATCTTCTCCACGTGTCTTATAACGACAGACGGTTCTGACACTTTCGGGAATCTAATGAGTGCATTCCACTTTACATACACAAGGTTAAACCTCATGCACCTTCCTCCAGATCTGATTTCTATGGGTCCTCTATACTAGATCTGATGATCTATGATGCTCCTCCTCCTGAGCTTTTGCTTCTCTCAGACTTAGAAGGTTTTCTAAGTGTCAAATACCTCAGCCTTCAATTCTTCCCTACTGAAGATCTGTACTCAAAAGTACTATCCTTCCTGAGCTTCATCCTCTTTGAAGATTCGACCTCTTACGCAGACCTTGTGTTTGAAGATCTCAAATAACTCAGATTCGAGGAATTTTCTTGAAAATAAAATACCTTACACCCGCCTTGCGATCTCTTAGGTTATTCCTCTGAAACTTGATCGCTTCTAGCCTCTATGCATTCCTTTCACTTGGATCCTAAAGTTCCCTCTGTTCTCTCTCTGAACCCTTCTCTCTAAGTCATTCTAAGACTCAATCAATGCACACCTTGCATTTGTGAATGCACACCTTGCATACACGGTTAGGAAGAGAAACTATTGGAACTAATCCACTTTCGTTACAGGTTCATAAAATCGTCTTCTCAAACTCTCATACAGGAACGAGAATGAAACAAATACCACATACAGAATGAAATATTCATGCAATCACATTCAGATGAACACAGTCTAGTTTGGGACAACTTTCGTCTGTTCTATTCATTCATAAAAATGAAAAATACACATGATGTTCCTCTGTTCTATTCTAGTCTGGTTCTACTACAATCCTTTCATACTCTATTTTGTATATCTCTATTACAAATTGAAAATCAGAATATCTAAGGACTAGCTCCGTGAGCTCTCTCGTCACGTTCTGAAATCTATCATTTCAAACTTAAAATTGTTACCTACTCCGTCCCATTACAATAACTGCTAATTACTATCAAACAGAGTCAACACTCCATGTCTGCGATTTCTTGCAGTCCTTAGAGACTTTTCAAACAGGTTACAATATTCAAATTGCTCAGCAAAATATCTCAACAACCCAATTAAATTCTGAGTTAATGCCCAATTTCAATTTCAGGCGTTGTTGAAATCTCTTCTGATTGCCTCCACGTGTGCAATGTCGACCTTGAAGGCGATGCTCCTGCATCAACCTGAATGATCACAGAAAAATCAACTTACCATAAATATTCAAAGAAAAAGAATGCATAGAAACAAGAATAGGATACTTCGACATTGACTACATTTTGGATGAGGAAACACAGGTGAATATCATGACAGAAAGAACTTGGGAAATTTTAGGAAAGCCTGCTTTGATTCCTTCATTAGGAGGAATAGGATTATTTAGAGGAAATTTGATAACCCTATGTGGAAGACTTGCACAGATATCTATGAGTTCTCATGGAACCTCGACAGAAGAATATTTTGAGGTTGTTAAATTTATTGAGAACAACGCCCCATTTGCTAAGCTACTAGGAAAACCTTGGATCAAAAAGGATCAAGCAGAAGAAAAGGAGAGGAATTCTTAGAGTATAAGAAGCAAGAATTAAAATATTTCATGACTAGGAGGATCACACATTTGATTGAAGAACAGGAAAACAGGTCGAAGTTATTTAGGACCATAAACTTGGATGTCGAAGTTGAAAGGATACACGAGGACTTGAGACACCTATCTGTACAGGATAGTAGAGCACCAACACCAGACAGAGAAGAAGTATTTCCCTTGAACCATAGTAAAAACCATCAACAATACGAAGTTACTATGCTGAGAGAATATCAGAATCAGAATGGAAAGAGGAATATCGAGATGAAGATCATCGGGAAGAAGGCTAGAAATCTCAATAAGAAGAAAGAAAAGATAGAAAAGTTACAGAAAGTTTTAGAAGGAACTGTGCAGAAGGAAGGATTCCAGAATCTGAACTTCGTCGGGATACCAGTACAGCACAGCATGGCACTTCACCATGGCAAAGAAATATGACCATTGGAGGCATTATAAACATTATCCTAATGACTCGAACGGTTAGAAAAGTAGTTATGACCAGAAATCTCACCATCAAACCATTAGGACCACGCCATAACAGGTAGAGTTGCATTAATGAAGGCTTCTCACCTGTCAGAAAGATCTATTACCTAGTTGTCTACTTATTCCATCTAGCCTTGCACCAAGAACACTTTTTCCACCCGTGATTATCTGAGCTCACAGATTAGTTGATTTCATGCAGTGATCATCAAGCTATTGCCATCCATCTCGTTGCATTAAGTAGTTTCTCTTCAACCCGAGATAGGAAGCCACGAGAGTGTATGTCCAAAGAACTTAGCACAGTCGAAGATTTCGTGAAGGAGATACTCATCGACCTCGTGACTGAAAAGGTAATGTTTGTGGGCGTACAAGCTTCATCGACAAGAGGAGTGCAAGCCTCCCCGTCGAATGCTCACGGATCCGGACCATCCAAAGCTACGACCAAGAAAAGAACCAAGCATAGAGATGACTTGGAAAATGTGAAGTTATTACCGTCCATCCTACCTGAGTAAATCCCACCCCTGGTTGGTGTAGTGAGTCGCAACAATGTCCCGAGGGACTTATACTACACTGTCATCATTGTGTATCTCCCAAAGGGGATATGTGCAGTCAGACCACAACAAGAAAGGATTCCAACCTTGAATATTACCAATTGTAACCTAGAAGACCGTAAGAGATATGGCATGCTCACACCTCACAAATATCTGACCAAGATGAAGGGAAAGAAGATGAAGATTATCCCTCAGTTGTGGACCATGAACCTCATGCAGTCCACCCTTTTGAATGTAATGAAGATTCCACATTTTGGAAGGCACCAGGAGGTTAACGCCTGCATTAAGCTCATTCTATCATGCTTCCACAGTGGCTATCTATGGTTGGACAGACGTATCACTGTTGATCTGGCATTGATCCATAGGATCATCGGAGTGAGCATGTAGTGACCAGACCCACAAGACTTCTACCCAGGAAAAGTTGCAGACCACGCCTTGGCATAGATGATTAAAGAAACATATGGTGATGTTGAGAAGGGGACGTGAGGCTACAAGGTAGCCTCCATCCAGAATGGCATAGTGAGCCTATAATGCCAATTAATTGCAAGAAATCTAGTAAGTTACAGACCCACGCAAGTTACAGGGTTTTTCGTTGACCTCACTAGGAAATGTGTGGAAGGCCTACAAATGAACTGGGAAAAGTACCTAGTTAACCAGATAGAACTGGATTGTCGTGAAAATCGAGATCAGGGCTATGAGTTTAACTTCATCTAGCTCCTGATCCTCATCATCCTCATCGCGTTTACTGCTTGGGAGATGTCGAAAGGTGCGACCTTCCTGAGATCAAGCCATTCGAGCCGCTTTCTATGAAGTTCACCATGCTCTGGTATTCAAGTGATATGGGAAAGAAGTGGCAGTAAAATGCAGTACTTCATACCTATTACCTGCAGCTTAGGAAGGCTATTGAGTCCTTCCCTCATATGACGTTGAACACCCTGGATAGGTTCAGGCCTCTTATGAAGTTTCACGCAGATAGGAATTTTATTTACATTAATGTGCATGCCGATGAAAGAAAAGAAGAAATTCAGTATTACTACAAGCTCACTACAAAGGACCTGGAAGAAATAATTAAAGACTGGCCTACAGAACTCCTTATCCCTGTTGACCCTGCAGAGTTATCTAACCAGACCTCATTGGAAACCCATTGGTTACTCGTGAAGAGTATGATGCCCCAAGAAGCAGCAGGAAGAAGAAGAAGCAAGATGTACAGGAAGTACACAGCTCATCAGAAGAGACCCCATCCAAGTCACCTAGCGAAGGAGGTGGTAACGAAGTGAAAAAAGAGGAAAAATAACAAGAAGAACATAAGCAAGGTGAAGTAACACCACCACATAACCTCTATGACAACACCGATCCATCTAAGAAAAGGAAGGTCTCCCCCACGAAACCTTCATCATAGAAGAAGTCCAAATACAATAAGCCAAATATGCAGAGTGTACTCATGGTCAACGACTTTGACTTAATTATTTCAGCTATAGGATATGCCTCAGAGGATATTTTACAAAGAAACAAAGAAAAACAATAAGCCATGTATGATAGAATTGAAGCAGAACTAAGAGGTGTACAAAAAACCCTGTATTCGAGCCACATAGTGTCCACTACGCCCCCACCCTCAGAAGAACCAGAGTTGGGAGATGAGCCCGCTCAACTCCGTAGACTGGCTGATGTGACTGAAGCCCACCTTCATCAAGCACAAGTTGAGAAACACCAGGCCACAACGGCCCTAAAATAAGCACAGGAGGAAGTTATAGAGAAATGTAGGATTGCGCAACAGGAGAAGGATGCTCTTCAATCGAAGTTTGAAGAAGAAAGAGCTCAGATCCAGTAGGAGAAAGAAAAGTTGCTCGAGAAGCAGGTCGAATTAAAAGAAGCATTCAATAGAGAACTTCACTATGTGACAGAATTGGAGTAGGAGTAAGAACCAATAGAACACCAAGTAGCATAGCTCACAGAAATCTTCCAGCAGCTTCAGCAAAGAATCACAGATATGGAGCTAAGAATAGTGCCTAGTACTCCGCAGGATGTGAGAGATCAAAGAGAAGCAATTGCTCGAGGCATAGTTGAAAGAATCAAGGGCCTCACCATGGAATGTAAACAACTGAGTGATCACAGTGCCCAAACTTATGAGCAACTCACTGAGGATCCTAAATTGAAGGCACTGGAGTCACAGCTCCAGGAGGCGAGGCAGCAAGTAGAAATAGTACAGGCGCAGTTGAAGCCCATGTCATCCATTGAGAGGATGAAGCAATCCCAAGAACAATGTGTTTCCCAGCAACAGGTCCACACCATTCAGAGCAGATTCATGGAAGTAACTCAGAGGATCCAACCAATACAGGATGAGGCTTACCAACTATTCACAAAGATCGAAGACCGAGGAGAAGAACTAGAGAAAGTCGTCACTACAGTTGAACAGCGCTTAGAGGGACATGTCAATGAAGCAGTAATCCAAGAGTTCAATGAGAAGGAGGTTGTGGAAGAGCAGCAAGTCAAAGCCGCTTGAGCCAAGCTGGAGGATTTTGAGGCAGAGATACCCAGATCAGAGTGACTCGGGACAAGTCACAGGTGAGTGTTGGGGGCCTATTGGCCCTTGACCAAGTTTTGAGTATCCTTGGTCATTTTTTAACATTTTGGGACTTCGAGGGGCTGTCAAAGGCGAAGCACAAGATGAAGCAGAGATCGTGGGATCTCGACCCCTTTTTAGGGATTTTTGCGTTTTGGGCTTATGTAATGCGTATGGGGATATCGGCCCATGGGTTTACCCATGCTTAGGCCTATTTTGTAATGTATAAATAAGTAGCTAGGCGATGTAAGAAGAGGCCAGAGTGTTAAGTGCTAAGTGGTAATTGCTTTGTGCATACTGTGTGAGGCTTGCAGAGCTAAGTGTAAATGACTGTAAGAGGCTTGGTGTGTATTGTATGTTGAGACTTGCAGAGCTAAGTGCAATTTGTCTTTAGTGCTTTTTGTGTAGACTGTGGAAGGCTCTGTGCCTAGATCTACTCGAGGAAGGGTGGATCTAGCGAGGTGTGCAGATCTCTTGTCCTATGTGGAGTTTATTTTAAAGCTCTATGCACGGAGCTAATTGACTAGAGATAGTAAAGAGGAGAAGAGTTGGTGGACATAGCCCCAAGGTGGGGGTGAACCACGTATATCATGTGTTGTGAATGCTTTGTTCTTCTTGGTTGTTCTTTTATTTATGTGATTCAATGCTTAGTGCGATGTTAGATGATAGATGAATCTGATATGATAGCTTAGTGTTGAATAATGTGAATGAATGCTATATTTGATCTGTGTTGGTATGCTTAGTGCTTGAGTCTATTGAATCTATGTGAATACTGCATTGATCTATTATTAGGGTTTAGCTGTGCTATAAGATAAGACTGAATATTGATGAATCATAATTTCTAAGTGCTATGTTAAGGTGTTACAATCACAGATTTGTGTCCCAGCTAAGGTTGCATACACTGGAGTCCTGCAACCACCCCTGTCTCTACCTCGGGTGAGACTTCATTTGCTTCACAGGTGTTACCGAAAGGGTCGATAGTTAGGGTTTTGTTGGTGCATTGTTGTAGCATTGAACCCTGGTTCTGCCTCTGTGCCAACAACAAACAACAAACTAAAACATAGACCATTCTATGAATTCCTCATGAAATTGTTAAGGATAGACAAGTACCCATGCAACATGGTTGTTACGTCAAGTTGTAATTGATCAAGTTGGTTGAACATGGCTATTGAGGGGTTTGAAAGTAATCAAACCCAACAACAAGTTCATGGTTGGCTTCATGAGTAAATTCATGTAATTTTTCATAGGATTAGGGCTCTTAAACATAGATGGGAGAGGAAACCACATGAACTAAATCCATATCCACATCTAGAGAAAAAAAATTCAATAAAATCGTTACTTTTGGAGTCAGCCTCAAGGTCTTGAGGAATTGCATTTTTGGGGTGTTGCATTATAGATCCAATGTCATAAAAAAACTTGAATGGAAAAAGGTTACTATTGAAAAATATACCACTACTTAGTGTGACAATTGGAATATAGTAGTTGAAAAACACCCCACCAAGGGTCTATAATCAAGGCGTATACAGTTACTCAAATGTACTACCTCCTAACATTGAACCAAACCTAAAAACTACTCAGCACTAAGGATATGAAAGCTATATTTATGGTGGTCGCCTCACAGAACTAACCAATCCCTAAGACTAAGGATATGAAAGCTATATTTATGGTGGTCGCCTCACAGAACTAACAACAAAGAAGAGAAAAGTAATAACAATTCAAAACTTGATGCCTCCAAACTATGAGAGGGATGGCCACAAAGTAAGGGAAAATACAAAGAGATAACTTATTTTAAATTAGAATAGGAATTCCCATAACAAAGTCCAAAAAAATACCATTTTGCATCCACCCACAAAGAAATATTCAAGGGAGGACCACACTAGAATGTAGGCTATGTAGGAAATTGTAGTTAACATCCAACATAGAAAATATTGTAACAGAGACATGTCAATAAAGTGTGATATTGAATTACCCATGKATTTTATTTATTAGTCTCCTCATATTCTCTTGATAAAGAGACAAATGTGAACATCGCATGCTTTGCAATAGGCAAGGAATTCCACCCCACATAATGCCATATAAACACCAAGAATCTATATCTACATGTTTCTAGGTGGAATATGCTAAAGAAAACTAGCATTAATAACATTGATATAGGAAAGATTACTTGCTTGTTCCATGATTCCCTAATTAATGCTATCCCCAAAAGACTTAAAAGGATGAAGTCGTGTAATGGAGGCAGAAAACCTTCAGGATCTAACTGATGACTAAGTGTTGACAAGGTTGAATGGCCATGTGAAAATAGTAGGGATTCTCCCCATTGAAAGATCCCAATTAGAACTTACACCATTTGGAATAGGGAATCCATCCGGTTTATTTCCTAAAAACCTTTAGATGATTTTGTTTGGTTTTACTTGTTGTGACCTAGTCCACCATTTAAGCATTTTTGAAATACAATAAATGAAATGTAGCTAATCTAATATTCAAAGTGAAAATTGATTCCCAAGATAACTAAAAAAACTAATGAGGTAAAAATAGCACCAAATATATCACTACTTTAAACCTTTAGTAAAAATTTACTTAAGAAAACAAAAGCAATAACTGAAATAACCAGTTGTATTATAGAAAAGTTTAGTAATGATCAACTGACTGCAGTAATATCTTGGAGGCTATAGAAAAGCAATTTGTGAGATAAAAAAAATAAAACAAGTTGCTTATAAGTGAAAAAAGTCTACATTGTAAATCAAATGCTTATACCAATACAAAACTCAGTAAATTAGTATTGAAAATTTCCACAAACCTCACATTTTAGAAATAAAGTATATCTCCAAATAGCTTGGCCATCAATGGCTTCTCATTCATAAACATTTCATGGAAAAGTCTACAAAGATGCACAAGCAAGCCCATTTACAATTGAATTCATCCTCTTTGTAGAAAATGTGAAAGAGAATAAATCGATCATCTTGATACATCCGGTTGATTGTTCATTTCCCCTTCCTGTCTATTGTGTTCCTCAAGGAAATTGTCATTTTCTCCCACTTGGCGAGACGACCCTCTTTGTTTTTTTGAATCCTCTTCTCTAGAAAACTTCCTTGTGTGGCTTGAGGAAGCATCACCATTTTCTTTTCTCCACTTCTTTATATGTGTAGTCCATGCCTCAAAAGTTTGATTTAATGCATCTCCTTAAGGAAAATGATGTTGTTTGAAAAGAGCTTTGTAGGATGCTATGCTATACCTCATCCATTTTTCAAAGCTATCCATCTTAGAAAACAAATCTCTAATTGATGCCATTTCCATAGTAGGAGCTTCAACAAACTTTTGAATGGTCACTTTGTTAAATTCGAACTGGGGGATGATATATTTTATGCTTCAGATTATATAATTTCTTAGTCCTTAGATACTTTCCCTTGTGGAAATAAATTGTCCTTCGGCCCAAAAGATGGTAAATGATCAATATTTTACATATTCTTTATTACCTTCCATAACGGAGAATCATAGGTTACTTCATGAGTGACTCCCTTGAGGGCATTGTAAGTTTCCTATTTCTAATATTTCAAACTAAAATCCATCTCTTTGAGTATTTTAGGTGTGAAAATAGTAAGTCCTATGGGAACTTCCTCTAAAGAGGATTTTCACTCTTTAACCTTATTAAATTGAAATTGATCTTGTTGATAAGAAATCTCCCATGTTTATATATGATTCATAACACCAACAATATCGTGACCATAGGCTTACATATGTTGGGATTTATCATAAAACTCTCTATAAACATTATTCAATTCATCTTGTATTTTGAAGGCTTGATCAATAAAATTTCCAAGCTAATACCTACCGGATTATAGTAATTAACTTGAATCTCTAGAAAGGTGATTTTGGTTTCATGCTCCCTTGTATTATTTTCTACATCTATATATTTATGTGCATTTTCTTGTGCAATGGCTAATCCAGCAAATGTATAGGAATATAAACTCAACTTTCTTGTGTCCATCACCACAATATTAGTGGTAAGTATTTCTTTAGAATCCAAGCTATTTTTTCTTCTTTTATGTTTTTTTTGTATTCCTTGCTTCCTATGTCTATCAAATGAAAACATTTCCAAAATAGAAACTTCATCTATAGGAGTTGGAACGGGGTCATAACCCTTTGTAACCATGCATGAACCAAAAGTACTAGAAAAGGTTTGAGTGGTGAAAACTTATTCCCTCTATGTTGGGTCTGGTTGCCTTATGTTGTCTTTATTGTTATACTACACTAGATCATTTTCTCTTGTGTTATTTCTTTTTCTTCAGTGTTATTCAAAATTTTATTCTTCAACTCTTCTTCAATTTTTCTCTATTCTTCATCTTTTGCCTCGACTTATTTCCTTGTTAATTCCTTAGTTTGTGCATCATGTTTAGATTCCATCTCCTCTTCTTCCTTATTTGATGCCATTTTAGTTATGGATTTATCATAGTCTTCCATTTTCTTTACCAATTCATCTTTCTTGACAGCTTTTTTTGTGCTTGTTCTCCTCTTTTGGTCTCAGTTTCTTCCTTAGCCTTCTCTAAAGCCTCCAATATTCTCTTTTCTTTCTCTTGAATTTTGTTTTGAAGGGCTTGTCTCTCACCAAAAACCCTTTCATCTTCTTCTTCTTTCTTTATTTCTCCTTGACAATTAATTGAA
>JASDQU010027800.1:0-16156 GCA_032191745.1 Picea mariana | reverse complement strand
CCCATTGATGTATCTGGTTGTCTTCTCATCTTCATTCTCTTTCTATCTAGCGCTGATGTTCAGTCGGTAAAATTCTTCAGTGTACTCCTTTACTCATAAAACTCTCTGTTTCATATTCTGCAATCTTCTGTAAATATTGATCTGGTAATTCTTTGGGATAAATTTTGCCTTCAACTTAGCTACCATCCTATCCCAGATTTTAATTTTCTTGCTTACCATTTCTTCTGCGTTCGGCTTGTAGTTCATCCCACCATAACTCTGCATGGCCTTTCAATCTTGTCACTGCATGCTTCACCATCTTGTCTTCTTCGATATATTCGTAATCGAAGTATTTTTCCATGGCACGTACCCAATCCAAAAATTATTCAACTTCCAAATTTCCTTCATACATAGGTACCTTTATCCTTGCTCTGGCTCCTATTCTTGAAACATATTATATCAAGTGATCTTGTGCAGTGTCCTCTACTGCATTTTCCTCGACCTCTGCCTCTTCACTTTCAGCCTCACTGACATCACCAACATCCAGTTCTCTTCTCTGTGCAGTCTCCATGGCATCTAATATCATTCTTAGTCACCTCATTTCTTCTTCCATCTCTTCATTCGCTTTGCGTCTTCTAGGCGACATGACTTCACTGTGTCACCTACAAACATAAATTGAAAATTTCCTTGATACCAAAAATGGCACCAACCTTCCTCCTTTTCCTTTTCCTGTTGTCCGCAAACAAACTCAAAATCTTAGCTCTGATACCACCTGATGCAGACCCCCTACCTCACCCTTCGACAGGGTTTGCGACCTCCCGCTCACTGGATCGTTCCTTCCTACTGAGACGAAATAGCTCTCTGGTTCCTGTTGGAACCCTTCGAACAGGTCCACAGGCCCCTTTGTCCCTGACACAGGCTTTGAGAAGCCATGCGTGCACGCCACATTTTTGGTGCCCTTCTCCTTTCCAAGCCAATGGATACCTCTACATTAACTCATTTTCTCTCTCGTGACCTTGGGTTGTGACCCAAGGCTCTAGACTACACACCTTTCACGTTTCAGAAGTTTGGGACTCCTACATGAGAGCTCTCCCTGACTCCCTATCTTTTGAAATGCAGAAACCCGAAAAGGGCCTAACGGCTCCTCCTTTAAGCCTTCTCCACATGACCCTATCCTGTGGCCTAGGGCTACTCCTCCAAGTGCTTCATCTTTCGCGATTCGGGGAATCGCAATGCAGTGCTCCTCCTTTCCTTTTCAAATCCCCAAAACCCAGAGACCCAATACCTCTTGGATCTACGGTCTAGATCTGTCACTTAATCAATGACCCAGACCAAATCCCGGCGATCCTCTTTTCATGATTTTTGTAGAGTCTTCACCTCCCAACTCCTGGTGACCAAACTCTCGGTGACTTATGGATCTCCGCCATGCGTCCTCCAAAATGGACGGTTATGATCCTTTCATGAAATCCCCTTTTGCAATTTTGGCCCAGTCTTCTCCTTCGTTTCCTCGGTGTCGAAACGTCGACCAACATCCACGTATCCCCTCTGATGGACGGCTGTAAATCTTATTCACGATCAACGGTTCTGATCTTTTCGGGATGATCAACGGTCATGATCAAATCCTGGCATTCTTCCTTTAGGAAATTTGGGAGAGTCTTCACTCTCGTCTCCCGGAAAAAAAATCCTCGGTGGTTTCTAGATCTTCTCCACCCGCCGTTCCCGATCCAACGGTCAGAATGATTTCGATATTTTGCCAATCATGAATCCTCGTTTCTCACCACCCTTATGAACCTAAGTTCCGAAAACCCGATGGTTTCCGGATCTTCTCCACGTGTCTTATAACGACAGATGGTTCTAACACTTTCGGGAATCTGATGAGTGCGTTCCACTTTTCATACACAAGGTTAAACCTCATGCACCTTCTTCCAAATCTGATTTCTATGGGTCCTCTGTACTAGATCTGACGATCTATGATGCTCCTCCTCCTGATATTTTGCTTCTCTCAGACTTAGAAGGTTTTCTAAGTGTCAAAGACCTCAGCGTTCAATTCTTCCCTACTGAAGATCTGTACTCAAAAGTACTATCCTTCCTGAGCTTCATTCTCTTTGAAGATTCAACCTCTTACGCAGAACTTGCATTTGAAGATCTCAAATAACTCAGATTCCAGGAATTTTCTTGAAAATAAAATACCTTACTCGCCTGGCGATCTCTTAGGTTATTCCTTTGAAACTTGGTCGCTTCTATCCTCTATGCATTCCTTTCACTTGGATCCTCAAGTTCACTCTATTCTATATCTAAACCCTTCTCTCTAAGTCATTCTAAGACTCAGTCAATGCAGACCTTGCATTTGTGAATGCACACCTTGCATACACGGTTTGGAAGAGAAACGATTGGAACTGATCCACTTTCGTTACAGGTTCATAAAATCGTCTTCTCGAACTCTCATACAACAACAATAATGAAACAAATACCACATACAAAATGAAATATTCATGCAATCACATTCAGATGAACACAGTCCAATTTGGGACAACTTTCGTCTGTTCTATTCATTCATAAAAATGAAAAATACACATGGTGTTCCTCTGTTCTATTCTACTCTAGTTCTACTACAGTCCTTTCATACTCTATTTTGTATATCTCTATTACAAATTGAAAATCAGAATATCTAAGGACTAGCTCCGTAAGCTCTCTCGCCTCATTCTAAAATCCATCATTTCAAACTTAAAATTGTTACCTACTCCATCCCATTACAATAACTGCTAATTACTATCAGACAGAGTCAACACTCCATGTCTATGATTTCTTGCAGTCCTTAGAGACTTTTCAAACAGGTTACAATATTCAAATTGCTCAACAAAATATCTCAACAACCCAATTAAATTCTGAGTTAATGCCCAATTTCAATTTCAGGCGTTGTTGAAATCTCTTCTGATTTCCTCCACATGTGCAATGTCGACCTTGAAGGTGATGCTCCTGCATCAACCTGAATGATCACAGAAAAATCGACTTACCATAAATATTCAAAGAAAAAGAATGCATAGAAACAAGAATAGGATACTTTGACATTGACTACATTCTGGATGAGGAAACACAGGTGAATATCATGACAGAAAGAACTTGGGAAATTTTAGGAAAGCCTATGATTCCTTCATTAGGAGGAATAGGATTATTTAGAGGAAAGTTGATAACCCTATGTGGAAGACTTGCCCAGATATCTATGAGTTCTCATGGAACCTCGACAGAAGAATATTTTGAGGTTGTTAAATTTATTGAGAACAATGCCCCATTTTCTATGCTACTAGGAAAAACTTGGATCAAAAAGGGTCAAGCCATAAGAAAAGGAGAGGAAGTCTTAGAGAAGAAGAAGCAAGAATTAAAATATTTCATGACTAGGAGGATCGCACATTTGATTGAAGAACAGGAAAACGGGTCAAAGTTATTCAGGACCATAAAATTGGATGTCGAAGTTGAAAGGACGCATGAGGACTTGAGACACCTATCTGTATAGGAAAGTAGAGCACCAACACCAGACAGAGAAGAAGTATTTCCCTTGAACCATAGTAAATACCATCAACAATACGAATTTACTATGCTGAGAGAAAATCAGAATCAGAATGGAAAGAGGAATATCGAGATGAAGATCATCAGGAAGAAGGCTATAAATCTCAATAAGAAGAAAGAAAAGATAGAAAAGTTACAGAAAGTTTCAGAAGGAACTGTGCAGATGGAAGGATTCCAGAATCTGAACTTCATCGGGATACCAGTACAGCATAGCATGGCACTTCACCATGGAAAAGAAATATGACCATTGGAGGCATTATAAACATTAGCTTGACGACCCGAATGGTTAGAAAAGTAGTTATGACCAGAAATCTCTCCATCAGACCATTAGGACCACGTTGTAATAGGCAGAGCTGCATTAATGAAGGCTTCTCGCCTGTTGGAAAGATCTATTACCTAGTTGTCTACTTATTCCATCTAGCCTTGCACCAAGAACACTTTTTCCACCTGTGATTATCTGAGCTCACAGATTAGTTGATTTCATGCAGTGATCATCAAGCTATTTCCATCCATCTTGTTGCATTGAGTAGTTTCTCTTCAACCCGAGATAGGCAGCCATGAGAGTGTATGTCCAAATAACTTAGCACAGTCAAAGATTCTGTGAAGGAGATACTCATCGACCTCATGACTGAAAAGGTAATGTCTGTGGGTGTACAAGCTTCATCGAAAAGAGGAGTGCAAGCCTCCCCATCGACTGCTCATGGATCCGGACCATCCCGAGCTGCGACCAAGAAAAGAAATAAGCATAGAGATGACTTGGTGAATGTGAAGTTATTACCATCCATCCTACCTGAGTACATCCCACCCCTAGCTGGTGTAGTGAGTCACGACAATGTCCCAAGGGACTTTGAATACACTGTCATCACTGTGTATCTCCCGAAGGGGATATGCGCAGTCAGACCACAGCAAGAAAGGATTCCAACCTTGAATATTAGTGACTATAACCTGGAAGACCGTAAGAGCTATGGCATGCTCACACCTCACAAATATCTAACCAAGATGAAGGGAAAGAAGACAAAGATCATCCCTCAATTGTGGACCATGAACCTCATGCAGTCCACCCTTTTGAATGTAATGAAGATTCCACATTTTGGAAGGCACCAAGAGGTTAACGCCTGCGTTAAGATCCTGTTGTCATGCTTCCATAGTGGCTATCTATGGTTGGACAGACATATCACTGTTGATCTGGCATTGATCCATAGGATCACTGTACTGACCATGCAGTGACCAGACCCACAATACTTCTACCCAGGAAAAGTTGGAGACCACGCCTTGGCAGAAACGATTAAAGAAACATATGGTGATGTTGAGAAGGGGACATGAGGCTACAAGGTAGCCTCCATCCAGAATGGCACAGTGCGCCTATAATGCCAATTAATTGCAGGCAATCTAGTAATAAAGAACAGACCCATGCACGTCATAGGGTTTGTCGTTGACCTCACTAGGAAATGTGTGGAAGGCCTACAAATGAACTGGGTAAAGTACCTAGTTAACCAGATAGAACTGGATTGTCGTAAAGATCGGGATCAGGGCTATGAGTTTAACTTCATCTAGCTCATGATCCTCATCATCCTCATCGCATTTACTTCTTGGGAGATGTCGGAAGGTGCGACCTTCCCTGAGATCAAGCCATTCGATCCGCTTGCTGCGAAGTTCAACACGCTAAACGCAGTACTTCATACCTATTACCTGCAGCTTAGGAAGGCTATTGAGTCCTTCCCTCATATGACGTTGAACACCCTAGACAGGTTCAGGTCTCTTATGAAGTTTCGCGCAGATAGGCATTTTATTTACATTACTGTGTGTGTCGATGAAAGAAAAGAAGAAATTCAGTACTACTACAAGCTCACTACAAAGGACCTAGAAGAAATAATTAAAGACTGGCCTACAGAACTCTTTATCCCTTTTGACCCTGCAGAGCTGTCTGACCCGGGTCTCATTGGAAACTCGTTGGTTACTCATGAAGAGTATGATGCCCCAAGAAGTATCAAGAAGAATAAGAAGCAAGATGTACAGGAAGTACACAACTCATTAGAAGAGACCCCATCCAAGTCACCTAGCGAAGGAGGTGGTAACGAAGTGAACAAAGAGGGAAAATAACAAGAAGAAGATAAGCAAGACAAAGTAACACCACCACAGAACCTCCCTGACAACACCGATCCATCTAAGAAAAGGAAAGTCTCCCCCATGAAACCTTCATCATAGAAGAAGTCCAAATACAATAAGCCAAAGATGCAGAGTGTACTCGCGGTAGACAACTTTGACTTCATTATTTCAGCTATAGGATATGCCTCAGAGGAGATTTTGCAAAGAAACAAAGAAAAACAAGAAGCCATGTACGATAGAATTGAAGTAGAACTAAGAGGTGTACAACAAACCCTGTATTCGAGCTGCACAGTGTCCACTACGCCCCCACCCTCAGAAGAACCAGAGTTGGGAGATGAGCCCGCTCAACTCCGTAGACTGGCTGGTGTGACTGAAGCCCACCTTCATCGAGCACAATCTGAGAAAGACCAGGCCACAACGGCCCTGAAATAAGCACAGGAGGAAGTTATAGAGAAATGTAACATTGCGCAACAGGAGAAGGATGCTCTTCAATCGAAGTTCGAAGAAGAAAGAGCGCAGATCCAGCAAGAGAAAGAAAAGTTGCTTGAGGAGCAGGTCGGATTAAAAGAAGCAGTCAATAGAGAACTTCACTATGTGACGGGCTTGGAGCAGAAGGAGTAAGAACCAATAGAACACCAAGTAGCATAGCTCGCAGAAATCATCCAGCAGCTTCAGCAAAGAATCACAGATATGGAGCTAAGAATAGTTCCTAGTACTCCACAGGATGTGCGAGATCAAAGAGAAGCAACTGCTCGAGGCATAGTTGAAAGAATCAAGGGCCTCGCCATGGAATGTAAACAACTAAGTGATCGCAATGCCCAAACTTATGAGCAACTCACTGAGGATCCTAAATTGAAGGCACTAGAGTCACAGCTCCAGGAGGCGAGGCAGCAAGTAGAAATAGTACAGGCGCAGTTGAAGCCCATGTCATCCATTGAGAGGATGAAGCGATCCCAAGAATGGTGCATTTCCCAACAACAGGTCCACACCATTCAGATCAGATTCATGGAAGTAACTCAAAGGATCCAACCAATAAAGGACGAGGCTTACCAATTATTCACAGAGATCGAAGGTCGAGGAGAAGAACTGGAGCAAGTCGTCACTGCAGTTGAACAGTGCTTAGAGGGACCTATCAATTAAGTAGTAATCCATGAGTTTGATGAGAAGGAGGTTGTGGCACAGTAGTAGGTCGAAGCCGCTCGAGCCAAGCTCGAGGATTTTGAGGCAGAGCTACCCAGATCAGAGTGACTTGGGACAAGTCACAGGTGAGTGTTGGGGGCCTATTGGCCCTTGACCAAGTTTTGAGTATCCTTGGTCATTTTTTAACATTTTGGGACTTCGACAGGCTGTCGAAGGCGGAGCGAAAGTTGAAGCAGAGATCGCGGGATCTCGACCCCTTTTTAGGGATTTTTGGGTTTTGGGCTTATGTAATGCGTATGGGGATATAGGCCCATGGGTTTACCCATGCTTAGGCCTATTTTGTAATGTATAAATAAGTAGCTAGGCGATGTAAGAAGAGGCCAAAGTGTTAAGTGATAAGTGGTAATTGCATTGTGCATACTGTGTGAGGCTTGCAGAGCTAAGTGTAAATGATTGTAAGAGGCTTGGTGTGTATTGTATGTTGAGACTTGTAGAGCTAAGTGAAATTCATCTTTAGTGCTTTTTGTGCAGACTGTGGAAGGCTCTGTGCTTAGATCTACTCGAGGAAGGAGGATATAGCGAGGTGTGCAGATCTCTTGTCCTATGTGGAGTTTATTTTGAGGCTCTGTGCATGGAGCTAATTGACCGGAGATAGTAAAGAGGAGAAGAGTTGGTGGACATAGCCCCAAGGTGGGGGTGAACCACGTATATCATGTGTTTTGAATGCTTTGTTCTTCTTGGTTGTTCTTTTGTTTATGTGATTCAATGCTTAGTGCGATGTTAGATGATAGATGAATTATTTGATCTGTGTTGGTATGCTTAGTGCTTTAGTCTATTGAATCTATGTGAATACTGCATTGATCTGTTATTAGGGTTTAGCTGTGCTATAAGATAAGACTGAATATTGATGAATCATAATTTCTAAGTGCTATGTTAAGGTGTTACAATCACAAATTTGTGTCCCAGCTAAGGTTGCATACACTGGAGTCCTGCAACCACCCTTGTCTCTACCTCAGGTGAGACTTCATCTGCTTCACAGGTGTTACCGAAAGGGCCGATAGTTAGGATTTTCTTGGTGCGTTGTTGTAGCGTTGAACCCTAGTTCTGCCTCTGTGCCAACCAAAAATAACAAACTAAAACATAGACCATTCTATGAATTCCTCATGAGATTGTTAAGGATAGACAAGTACCCATGCAACATGGTTGTTACGTCAAGTTGTAATTGATCAAGTTGGTTGAACATGGCTATTGAGGGGTTTGAAAGTAATCAAACCCAACAACAAGTTCATGGTTGGATTCATGAGTAAATTCATGTAATTTTTCATAGGATTAGGGCTCTTAAACATAGATGGGAGAGGAAACCACGTGAACTATATCCATATCCACATCTAGAGAAAAACAATTCAAGAAAATCGTTACTTTTGGAGTCAGTCTCAAGGTCTTGAGGAACTACATTTTTGGGGTGTTGCATTATAGATCCAATGTCATAAAACAACTTGAATGGAAAAAGGTTACTATTGAAAAATATACCACTACTTAGTGTGACAATTGGAATATAGTAGTTGAAAAACACCCCATCAAGGGTCTATAATCAAGATACAGTTACTCAAATGTATTACCTCCTAACATTGAACCAAACCTAAAAACTACTCAGCACTAAGACAAGCCCTAAGAATAAGGATATGAAAGCTATATTTATGGTGGTCGCCTCACAGAACCAACAACAAAGAAGAGAAAAGTAATAACAATTCAAAACTTGATGCCTCCAAACTATGAGAGGGATGGCCACAAAGTAAGGGAAAATACAAAGAGATAACTTGTTTTAAATTAGAATAGGAATTCCCATAACAAAGTCCAAAAAAATACCATTTTGCATCCACCCACAAAGAAATATTCAGGGCAAGACCACACTAGAGTGTAGGCTATTTAGGAAATTGTAGTTAACATCCAACATAGAAAATATTGTAACAGAGACATGTCAATAAAGTGTGATATTGAATTACCCATGTATTTTATTTATTAGTCTCCTCATATTCTCTTGATAAAGAGACAAATGTGAACATCGCATGCTTTGCAATAGGCAAGGAATTCCACCCCACATAATGCCATATAAACACCAAGAATCTATATCTACATGTTTCTAGGTGGAATATGCTAAAGAAAACTAGCATTAATAACATTGATATAGGAAAGATTACTTGCTTGTTCCATGATTCCCTAATTAATGCTATCYCCAAAAGACTTAAAAGGATGAAGTCGTGATAATGGAGGCAGAAAACCTTCAGGATMTAACTGATGACTAAGTGTTGACAAGGTTGAATGGCCATGTGAAAATAGTAGGGATTCTCCCCATTGAAAGATCCCAATTAGAACTTACACCATTTGGAATAGGGAATCCRTCYGGTTTATTTCCTAAAAACCTTTAGATGATTTTGTTTGGTTTTACTTGTTGTGACCTAGTCCACCATTTAAGCATTTTTGAAATACAATAAATGAAATGTAGCTAATCTAATATTCAAAGTGAAAATTGATTCCCAAGATAACTAAAAAAACTAATGAGGTAAAAATAGCACCAAATATATCACTACTTTAAACCTTTAGTAAAAATTTACTTAAGAAAATAAAAGCAATAACTGAAATAACCGATTGTATTATAGAAAAGTTTAGTAATGATCAACTGACTGCAGTAATATCTTGGAGGCTATAGAAAAACAATTTGTGAGATAAAAAAAATAAAACAAGTTGCTTATAAGTGAAAAAAGTCTACATTGTAAATCAAATGCTTATACCAATACAAAACTCAGTAAATTAGTATTGAAAATTTCCACAAACCTCACATTTTAGAAATAAAGTATGTCTCCAAATAGCTTGGCCATCAATGGCTTCTCATTCATAAACATTTCATGGAAAAGTCTACAAAGATGCACAATCAAGCCCATTTACAATTTAATTCATCCTCTTTGTAGAAAATATGAAAGAGAATAAATCGATCATCTTGATACATCTGGTTGATTGTTCATTTCCCCTTCCTGTCTATTGTGTTCCTCAAGGAAATTGTCATTTTCTTCCACTTGGGGAGACAACCCTCTTTGTTTTTTTGAATCCTCTTCTCTAGAAAACTTCCTTGTGTGGCTTGAGGAAGCATCACCCTTTTCTTTTCTCCACTTCTTTATATGTGTAGTCCATGCCTCAAAAGTTTGATTTAATGCATCTCCTTAAGGAAAATGATGTTGTTTGAAAAGATCTTTGTAGGATGGTATGCTCTACCTCATCCATTTTTCAATGCTATCCATCTTAGACAACAAATCTCTAATTAATTCCATTTCCATAGTAGGAGTTTCAACAAACTTTTGAATGGTCACTTTGTTAAATTCGAACTGGGAGATGATATATTTTATGCTTCAGATTATATAATTTCTTGGTCCTTAGATACTTTCCCTTGTGGAAATAAATTGTCCTTCGGCCCAAAAGATGGTAAATGATCAATATTTTACATATTATTTATTACCTTCCATAACGAAGAATCATAGGTTACTTCATGAGTGACTCCCTTGAGGGCATTGTAAGTTTCCTATTTCTAATATTACAAACTAAAATCCATCTCTTTGAGTATTTTAGGTGTGAAAATAGTAAGTCCTATGGGAACTTCCGCTAAAGAGGATTTTCACTCTTTAACCTTATTAAATTGAAATTGATCTTGTTGATAAGAAATCTCCCATGTTTATATATGATTCATAACACCAACAATATCGTGACCATAGGCTTACATATGTTGGGATTTATCATAAAACTCTCTATAAACATTATTCAATTCATTTTGTATTTTGAAGGCTTGATCAAAAAAAATTCCAAGCTAATACCTACTGGATTATAGTAATTAACTTGAATCTATAGAAAGGTGATTTTGGTTTCATGCTCCCTCATATTATTTTCTACATCTATATATTTATGTGCATTTTCTTGTGCAATGGCTAATCCAACAAAGGTATAGGAATATAAACTCAACTTTCTTGTGTCCATCACCACAATATTAGTGGTAAGTATTTCATTAGAATCCAAGCTGTTTTTTCTTCTTTTATGTTTTTTTTGTATTCCTTGCTTCCTATGTGTTGACGGGCGAAATCAACCGTCCGTCAACTGAGAGAGTGGAACCAGTCCGGGGTTGTCTAATAACCCAAGCTGTTTGGGATGAACCACCCTGACGGGTTTAGCGGCTCCGTTAGCCGATCTAAGGTCCGAAGAAAACAAAAAAAAAGAAAACTAATCTAAACTAACTAATCTAACTAAAACTAAATAAAACAAACTAAACTAACTAAAAATAAATAAAACAAACTAATAAACTAACCTAATTAAAACTAACTATTAAACAAACTAACTAAAACTAATTATTAAAACAAACTAAACTAATCTAACTATTCTATAAATACAATCTACTAACTACTACTATACTAACTCTAATTAATTAACTATCTAACTACTAATTGAAATATAACTTATTCACAAAATACACAATATCTAAAATTTACAGATTTAAATAAAACCTGAAAAACTCATTTGCATCATGCCCTAAGACAGAGAAAGGTATTTTTTTTTATTTTATAATTTTATGAACAGAGATAAAATAGAAAACTAACTAAACTAAACTACTAATATACTAATTCTAATTACTAAATCTCACTGAACATATATCTAACTAAAGTACTAATAAATATACTAACAAATTAACCAAACAAATAAGTAGCAAACTAAACTGGAGAAACTCTCCATATTTGTCCCATGTATGATGATCTTCTAAGCTGATCGGAGGGAGGAAACCCGCACCGAATAATCCAGAAGCTTCTCATAAACGATAAGCTGCAGTGCTCTACAAGTTTGATTCCAGGACAAACAAGACATAAAAATAAAAACAATCTTATAATTTATAAATCTCTACAATTAGATAAACCCGTATGCAAAGACTTATACAAAATAATTCAATAGATGAAGAAGAGAAATTTGTCATTCACGAACTGAATCAAATAATTGTTGTATTTTAGATTAATGAAAGAAATCAGACATGAATCATATTAATTAAATCATATCATTTTTCAAAAGACTATGATAGTTAAAGTAGTCACTAATCAAATGCAACTTGATAAGCATAAACATGAAACAAAAGATTGATATTATGAGAAGCAAAAGATGTAGCAGAACATCAACTCCTGTCTCAGTTTGTATTAGAAATCCATATCCTGGTTCTCCCACAAGTGAGGATGAACCTTATTACAAAAATAATAAGTATTTATAAGTTTTCCACAGGGTAAAACCTCCCTGTGGAAGTTATAAAACTGTTTACATAAAATCTGGGCAGATATCCCAAGTTTAACTAAACTAGGAAACTACAATAAAACTAAACACACAAATATCCTTTAGACTGTCCAGCATGTCCCATGCAATTCAAATTTACCTGAAAAGGATCAAGAATAGACAAGTTAGAAGGATTCTTTATTAATAAAATGATAAAAATCTAATTCTATAGACTAGCTACAGAATCTTGCGATTCTGTAGCTGGTCTAAATAAGACACAGAATCAGCATTAAAATCGCTTGAAAATCTTTTAAAGAATTCAATTTAATTGACATCCAATGGCTATTTGAAAATGAATCATTCAATTTGAATTTTTTATACCATTTGAAATCAAACAGGATCAAAATCATTCAACCGAATACAGAGATAGGTGTACTTTGTTTCTCTTGTTACCACAAAATCAAGCAAACAGAATAATAATCAACAGTTATGAAATCGTTTGATATCCAATTGAAACCGATATAATCAAAACAAATCGCAAGCAATTGTTATGCTGCCTTATCAACAGAAGATATGAATCCGACAAGACCATTTTCAAATTGTTATAACTATGTTGACACAGCAAAAGATTCATGCCACGAATAGATCAATTCAAACTAGCGCGAAAATCGATTCAAATCAAATCATAGCAGGAACGATTGAATGGCAACGGAATTAGTAATTTTTTATTGAAAATCGGGCAAACAAGATCGATTGAATTTGATCAAAATCGTTCATTTGACAATGAATTATAATCGGATTACACAAAAATAACGAATGTTGATCAATTTGTTTTTACAAATCAAACGGAGCAGCAATTAAAACACGAATCCAACTCATAAAACAATCTTACCAACTCAATATATGAGATAATCCAATCAGCATAAAAGTGAATCGAATAGAAAAGGTTTTAACATAATCATTACGAATCAAAACCATTCCACGATTTGGGCATATTTGCACAGGCTTAAATGAGAGCATTGTTTTTATAAAAACAAAGTCCTTCTTTCCAAATTAAATTGAACAGAGTGGTATTCCCGATTTGGAAAATTATATGACACAATATATCACAAGATCGTAACAACTAAACTCATTGAAATCATTTTCCAATCACAGCATATGAACCATAACGAAATCATATCCAAACACGATCATATTCTAAATTGAGCATAAAAATTTCCTGTTCGGAGTAGATGCAAAACGAATTCAATTGAAAGCAAACCATAAGTTTCGTTAACTCTATCAAATCGAATCCAATTGAAAACCATTCAAAACCTGATAAAAATCTATCAAAGGCTAAACTGGGAATGATTAACCCACGAATCTAAAACGAAATTCCATTTAATTTTAGCAAGGCGAAATGTATACAGGATGAATGTCGTTATAACAGAGCCATCTCGAAATATAAATAGAGCTATTCAAGAACCAAATTTGACTCATTATATTAATCATGTTCATTCACAAAACTAAAACAATATCAAAATCATACCTGTATAGCGACGAGATGGCTTGATCATGCCAATTTGGAGTTGATAACGGCTGTGGCTGATTCAACATTCTTGAAAAGGATGGAGCCTGTTGTCTTCTGCTTCTTATCAGCTGCTTGGAGCTTGTCTCTTTGGTTGATCAACACTGCAATTTGATCTTCCAGTGATTGAATTTTCGATTGGAGTAGGGGAACATCAATGTAGTATCATTCCAACCATAAATCGCATTGGTCACAGGATGGCTGCATGGGTTTTGAAAGAGCAGGCGAGGGTTTGGACATATGGTTGAGGGTTTCGTTAGGCAATTTAATCCCTGGCTAACTGGGATCGTTTCTTAGGCAGGGGGGAAGATTTGTCACAAAATCATAAGGTGGTTCAGGGCATAAACCCTGCGAGTAGGGATACTCACTGGCTAAGAAATGTTCTACGTCAGAGTCCGAATCCTCACTAAGGATTATAGGCTTTGACTCAGCAGAGGGTTTTGGTTTGTTCGTATCCATCCTTGAAATAAGCTGAGCATTCTTTTTACCCTTAGCATTAGCAGTAGGGTTTGCCTTGGGATTTTTTCTCATAGGTTTCTTTATAGCCTTGGCATTCTCAGTTCTAACGTGTGGTAAGTTAACCTTAGGGTCGGTTGAGGGTTTAGGAAGAGGCAGTAGGACATGGAAGGGCACAGGCGGCTCAGCCTTGGTTTCACTCACCACAGGTTTGTCAACCTGGACAAGGTCTGTGTCATCGAAACCATTTCGAGCGACGAAAGCTCTCCAGCTATCACCATGTAAACTCAAGTGATAAACAACAATAAGTTTGATAAGTCCATGGTGGAACAGGCTATTGTCAGCCTTCTGCCTTTTAAACCTTTTCAACATTTTATATAAGCTACGATGAAAGTAAAAGGGCATATTCAACGAGTATCGCATAAAATTCATTAGCAAACGCAGGTGGTAGAGAAAAATGAGTCCGTATCGACCTTCATAGGTCACAAACTGTTTGACTACAATCAAAGTATCGTGCCATCGTGGTTTAAGTGCAGAGATGGGCATACCTCTGTCACAAGAGGTGACTTTGCGCGAGAGAAACAGCAGTGTCCATGGAACCTCTTCGACCTCAGAATTCTTAAACCAACGATGTCCCGAGGCAAGTATCCCTATAGCAGAACTGATAAATTCCTCGTCGATCTCCAACTGGATGTCACCCACCTTGGCTCTACAGCCATCGAAAGTTGTGGCGAACTGTTTTTCCACAACTAAATTAAAACCCTCAAATCGATGCACGAAGGTAAGACATCCATTATCCTCCAAGTCTTTCCGAGCATTGTCAAACATTAACAAGGCTTGGTTTCCGTTTGGCTCGATTCTCACGACTGGTTACATGGAGCCGAGCACATGGTAAGCCGAGGGTTTGGATCATAACACACATAGGAGCAGAGCTACCCGAGCTAACAGAAGTGAATGGGGATAAGGGATAGGCATAAATTCCATCGTGCGAAGGTGGTGGAGCTTATCTTTGCCATGCATAATAATTATTGCCAAAGTACAACCGCCAGCTTACATAGTTGTTCAATCCATTATAGTAGTTCAACAATCAAGTTATTTGCCCAACCAATGAAATCAATGTATAAACCAACGCGCACAAACGTAATGCCATAGTTTTAAACACCCGACATATAAATCAAAACCAAAATCAACTATGCGCCAATGTATCAGCTCATATAATCAATAGTTTAACCAATGTGCCAATGGGTATTCATATAATCAACAAGCCAATAGTTATGAAAACACAAACATAGGTATCATGTTAAAAAGATATATATGAAAGATTTAACCATAACACCCATGTATCTTATGAAACCAAAGGTCAAGTAAGTCAAATAAATGAAAATCCAAATGCTAATGCATTGCAAACTCAATAGAACCAAATTACACAATCAATCGAAGCATGAGTACCGATCAAAGGATCTTGCCAGCTGTATAATGATAAATAAAAGGTAAGCGCAATAGGCATATCGACAAAAGAGATAATGACAGTTCAAATAGTGATTTTAATGGGACTTCGAAAGACGAAGTTTTCATGCTTACAGTCATGAAAACAAAACGAAGGTAAATGTGCAAATGTCGCAAAAAATAAAAGTGTCGTTTACTTAAAAATTGCGACGAAAAATTGACGTTTGCAAAACATTGGTGTAGGCAGCTTATAATACAATGGAAAAAGTGAATTGGCTGCCAACACTATGTCTATCAAATGAAAACATTTCCAAAATAGAAACTTCATCTATAGGAGTTGGAACGGGTTCATAACCTTATGTAACCATGCATGAACCAAAAGTACTAGAAAAGGTTTGAGTGGTGAAAACTTCTTCCCGCTATGTTGGGTCTGGTTTCCTTATGTTGTCTTTATTGTTATACTACACTAGATCATTTTCTCTTGTGTTATTTCTTTTTCTTCAGTGTTATTCAAAATTTTATTTTTCAACTCTTCTTCAATTTTTCTCTATTCTTCATCTTTTGCCCCGACTTATTGCCTTGTTAATTCCTTAGTTTGTGCATCATGTTTGG